>WEKX01020937.1:12142-65726 GCA_013390025.1 Pitta sordida | reverse complement strand
AGCAGCAGCGGGATGCCTGGAATAACATTCCTACCCCTTTTCTCATGGGCCTGGGGGGCCTTCGGGCTTTCAGCTTCTCGATGCAGGTTCTGAGTCGGCACCCTACATCTTGCTACTGAGGTTTTTTTTCTTCTCTCCCAAATATGTTTATTCACAGGGACGTCTCTATCTCTATAACCTTGAATGTCATGGCAGCACTGAGGCCCAAGCCAGAACTGAGCTGTTAACCCCCTCACTGCCAAAGCAGCAAAAAAAAACCTATGCCAGGACACTAGTATTGACACTAGGAAATATTTCTTGGAGTACGTAATTTTGAATAGTACTTTTAAAACTCTGTTCAACATTCAGCAATAAGGCTGTAAAAGGCTTCCAAAAGGCCAGTGAAATATTAGAAACTATAAGGAAAGAAATAAAGACGAAAACGGGAACATTATTCTGCCTCTGACTTGTTCACCTATAATTTTGAATACTGCATATACTGAATATTTTAATCAGACACTTCAAAAAAGTTGCAATAGATTTAGAAAAGGTATTGTGGATATAGTGACAAAGCTAATCAGAGGTGTGGAGTGAGCGACACATGAGACGCTATTAGATAAAGTCAGAGTTTCCAGCTTGAAAAAAGAAATGAATGAGAGGAAGAGCATGTCAGTCATGAGCAGCCATTGAGCAGTGTAGGAAAGGTGAATAGGGAAAGGTCCTTCACTGTATCTCATACCATCCAAACTAACTCAATTAAGCAGAGGCTGTAAAACACAAAGGGGGTCATACTTTCCCATACTTGATTATACCTTAGAATGTAATGAGGAAAACTTAAATGAGTTAAAAAATCAACTGGAAAATTAATTGAAGTCCACGATGGAAAGGCAATCTTCTCAAAAGTCCCCAAACTTGAGACCAAGTTTCCTCTCTCTGCTTTTCTTTGTTACATTTCCACACCTGGCTCTAATCAGAGCCTGGTCACTGACCTCTTCTTACTTTATGCTGGACACCAGATATTAAACATTCACCATATGCAACAGGTGATGCAACAGAACCCCGAAGTCTCACAAGACATCCTCTCNCAGCCAGGGTCAAACCACGACAATCCCATAGTATAATTTTTATCTCTGCCTTCACTTAGCACCTAGAAAAGCAGCAGCATTTTTCCCCTGGATGGAGAGCACTGTTCACACTGGCTGATATGATGTCTTATCATCTTTAGTTGATGTTCACCAAAAAGTTCAAATGCTGTTTGGGCGGAACAGATTGTTAGATTGAGGATTAAGTCAGCAAATAAATATCAGCAGCTTTACCAAGCCATTAAATGGTGGGCCTTCAGAAATCAAATGAACTTGCATTTCTACATGGCTTTAAATAGTAGAACATCAGTCTTCTCATTTAAAACCCTGTCTCAGTTCATGAGCAGAAATCTCCTTGTTTACAAGAATCGAGAAAAAAGCTTTCTAATGGCAAGAGTTGAGGCGCTTGCTCAGACTACAAAAAACAAGCAAGGTGCCAACTTAGAAAGATAAATGTACAGCCCATTCACCTGGCCTATGTTGTCTACTCAGTAGGCAGTCAAGAATCAGGCTTCTTGTCTTTCTTGCCATGTTTGCTCATCACCTAAGTGCTGGTTAGGTTATATATATAAGAAAAGCATATATCAATTATTTCATGTCTCAGACCTCTTAAGAAAATATAGAACTTTCTTTCTCCAATAGATGTGGCAATAACAACAACGAATAATCAATAAATACTGAACTTAAAATTTCTAAAGCCAGTTCTTTAAGGACATAAGAATGTAAGAAAAAAAAGACCAGCTTGTACCCATGTTCTGTGCTGTTCTGCAGACCCATAGGTAACTGCATCAGCAGGATTGCTGACAGACAGTGCTAAGCCCTTCAGCTATCAATTCATCCCTACTATACACTCCTAAGGGATGAAAAACTAAAAAAGCATGTAAGATCTGCAACCCTGAGGCTTCTCTTTGTGACACCACTGCTGGTTCTGCCTCTTTTCTTGTGTTGTAGCTGCACATAGAATCATTTTCATGACATGGAGGAAATTCCCATGTTCCAAGTAATCCTATTTTGCTTTATCTGTCCTTTTTTATTTCTGCAAGTCTTTGGGGATTCTGACATTACTTTCTAACAATATAAGTATCCTGGTTTTCAGCTTTTAGCTGAACAAAATAATAGTTGTTGATAACCCATGTTTGATTTCTTAGTACTGCTCTGTAATTTAAGAGTGCTAAACAGAGATGAGACTGACTACAGCCTTCATGAATTGAGATTCCTTAGTACTTTTCAGCTGTGTTTTTTTTACAAATTTGCCGCATAATGGGATCAGTAGTGTTGCATCTACAATTGTATTTTAAAGCTCAAGCAGAGTAAATTCCTCACAACTATCCTGTATCCAGCATCAGGCATTTATGAACGGTGCGTTAAGTGTATAGATATTATATGCAGTTTCCTTTCTGTCTCTAGCAGAATATCCAAAAAAATAATAATAATAAAAACAAGAGTTAAAGAAAAGTACAAGGATTTTTCCAGCCAATATAAACAAATTAATGACAGTTTTCCCTGTGCCAACAGTATTTTGGGTTTGGGGCTTTGGGGGTGTTGTGTTTGGTTGGGTTTTTTTAATTTCGATGTGGGCTATATTTCTGGCATAGGAAGAAGCTTTTACAGCTTTCTCAGTTGACTAAAATGCCATCATACAAGGTGATATCAAAGGTCCATCTTTTCAAAAACTCTATCTTCAACACTGACTAGCAGTGGATACTATGAGAAAGAGGATGAGAAATGGCATGAGATGATTCATAGTATATTATTTTCACTGGCTTCCATCAGAAGTTGATTTAAGGGCTTTTTGAGCCAAGGTTCCAACTGAGGACTGGTAGCACAATCCCTTTTTTAACCTGTTTAACTTTTTTATGGAATACTGTAACAAGGACATAAGCCCAGACTAAAATTCTCTAGTCATCTGAGATTTTTTCCAATCTCTAAGTTACATTTATGTATTTTTTTTAATACATGTTTCTGGAACACCTTAGGAATCATGTTGTTGCTTGTTCAAAAAACCCTCGCATCTATTGCTGAGAATTATTCCCTAAAGTATGTACTGGGGATATTTCTAGCAGCTTTCTCCTCTGTGTCCCCATCCCCATTATTTCCCAAGGTAGCATTTAGCATTCTATGCCACACCGAGCACTTTACAACACCCATGACCTCCCATAAGCTTTCCCTAATCTATTACAACCAAGAGGCTTCTCATGCTTGGTAAGTAAGTATGAATTGATTTTCCAAACACTAATTTTAGGACTTCTCATAACATCCCTCAAAGTGTTCTTGTCCCAGACTGTGGGCACAATCTAGTTCTTATTAGAGAGATCGAGTGCCTCCAGAACTCATATGGAGTCTTTGAATTAGCCAAGTCCAAAACTCTCCATTATTTCTACCTTCTTTTTTATATTCTCAATTAAACAAAAGTTTTTCCATTACATTTTTAATTATGGTGCAGAAATCCTCATACTTTTATGGTGTTATTTCATAGCTCAGCCTCTTCTACCTGAGCTGGCAGTGTACTGACAACAACAACTACTGCAGAAGGAGAAATAAGGCCATCTCCCAACTACCTTCCTTCCTGCTGGTCCCGATTGCTCAGATACAGACTGAAGAACTGTTTAAACCTTCCCTAGTTATCTTCCACTTTTGAAAAGAGTTTAAACTTTAATGTTGTTTTAATTGTTCCATTCTTCCAATCTGGCTTTTTTCTCAAGTTGCTTAACTCTAGGTATCAGGGTATTTCAAGACTGACAAAAACCTGCTGTGTTCAGATTCCGAGTCTGAAGTAATCAGCAATATGTAACATATGCTGATTTTATAACAAAGGGATCTGGCTTGAGACAGACTCTCCTCAAAGTACGGTAACCCTCTGGAACCAGTGTTTCTTCAATTAGGGCATTTCCCAAAAGCTGTTAAACACAGAAGATGACATGGATCCACTTTCTTTTTATGGGTAGGATAACAAGGAAAAAGGCTCATATTCTTCCTTCTCCCATCTCCATATGCTAAAATAGAGTCCAAACCAGAAAATTTACAAGGATGTTGATCTTGAGCTGCCAGAATATAGGGCATGTCTCTAGATTTACTGACAACCTTACCACAGCCAAGACACACATTCCCACAGACACATACACAGATGACTATCTACATTTTTACTTAATCCAGGTTACTCTGGGAAACTGGAGTAAGACATGATTTTAAAGTGCCCATGCACTGATCTCTATAAGTGCCTGCACTCGTAGTAAGAAACATAAACTGATTCTTGTAGATCTAATACAAAAATGGACAACTTTTGAAAAACTGGAAATGTCTATAAGATATCAAGTAACCATTAGAAATCTAAATATGACTTTGCAGGTGCTATTTATTACTGATGGGAAATAAATTAATACAAAATAGGCTCCAGAATTCCAGAACTGAAACTAAATCCAAAGTTTGTAACAACTCTTCCACCCGAGATAACCCATGGAGAAAAACATGCCCATTCTACATTTGTGGGTTTTCATATGTAGTAAGCAGTGACCTGACCCCTCATGTGTTTGAAAATCAAACATAAATGCTCAGGTCACTTCCTATTAATATGTCTCTCCTGGGTACAATACCTGGCTGGTAAAAGCAAATCTCTGTCTCAGAGACATTTTGGACACTGCCGTTTTTCATCTCAGGCCACTCAATCTGCAAAAGGCATCAGCTTTTGTCAACATTATTTGAAGTCAGATACTTATATATATATACACTTATATATATATATAGAAAGGAATTTTGGAGACTATAGCAAGTACGAATTCAATTTTAGATTTTAGGAGAAGGTTCGTTGCCAGGAATCAAAGGCCTGACTCCTAGGAAATAACTTTGGTTGCCTTCACTCTTGGTGACTGACAGAGGCAAGCAGCATGAGATTTACAGGGGACAGAACCTCAGCAGTCTGGAAAATAAACCTCTACACTAATTCATCATTTTTTAAAAATGTTATTCTAATGGATGCTAATTTGTTCGCCCTTCCTTCTGTGTAAGAGTGACTGTGGTCTTGGATCAAAGATAAAGCCTTTGCAAAAATACAATGGTAAGGCTCTCATATTGCTGTAATTCACCCTGGTGCCGTGAGTAGATTTAAGGGAAATGCAGCTCTATAAACAAAATAAAAAGATGGCATTTCAGCAGCAATATGTAAAAAAGATACTGGGTAGAAATACTTCAGCCTGCTTAGTTGTAAAATGAGTTTAAATTAGGCTTTAAAAAGGATTGCTAAATCTTGACACATATATGAGCAGCTTATTATCATGCAATTGTGCAGTAGTTGCTTGATCTTGTTACTGATGTGCCACATATGAATAAGTGATTAATTACCACAAAGGCTAAAACAGAGCAGAGTGAGAGTACTGTAGCTCACCCTGAAAGAGGGGCTTAAACACGTTTATTGCCCTTTAAGTGCATTTCATTAAGGCCAATTAAGGACTTTCATGTCTTATTAGAAAAATGAAGTAGATTTATGAGGTTTTCGTAGGCTGTAAATGCTGGGGCTAGCAGATACGAAACTGTGCAGAAATACAGTAGTTAGAAGCTAAGAAAATAATATAAAGACACACACAGGAATAATTTCACTAAGGAACCAGATCACATGAAGGTGGTCTCTGTTTAGAAGTAGGGCGGAGGGGGGAGAAACCCAGAGGTTAAAATTTATAACATTTCTTTTCAGACTCATTCCCTACAATTTTGTAGACAATTTTTCTATCCAGTTCTCTTTGAGGTCGTTTTCTATTCTTTGGGTTTTCTTCTGTTCCATATAAAATTCAGGATGATATGAAGTGGTACCATCCAGGCTGGGCAGAATTTCTTCCTGGTGGGCACACCTTACTGTATACCCTTGAATAAATGTACGGAGAAAGAAGGAGGAGATTTCTTGACCACCACATAGCACAACTCCCAACAGGTCTAAACACCTTAATAAAATTTAATCTTGCTGACAGAGACTCAGTCAGGGCTCCTTTATCAGTGTAACTTTAAGCATTGTCTCAGAAAAACATATAAACATATGCTCTAGCTAAAGTTGATTGGAGGACGTGTTTAAGTATTTTGCTGAATAGAAGGGAATATAAGCACGCACTTAAGGTTAAGTGTACTTCAGCATTTTGTTCCAAAAAGGACTACAAAAGCAAAAGCTCTAACCTATTCACCTATACTTCCTTCTTAGAGATTCTGCATTTCTGCATCATACCAGGGATTGCATGAGGTTGTTTCTATATTCCTTTAACTATGGATTTATTTTTTTTTTAATCTAGAAAACTAATGAATAGAAATAAAGCATTTCTGTCTGAATAATCATGAGTATTCAGATTCACAGGACTCAAGAAATGAAACATGAATGTTGACCTTCTTTTATTAAATCAAGCTGTTCTTTAGGTAGCAGGAAGGAAAAGAAAGGTATGGAGTAAAAAACTCAGCAGCATGATCTGAGGACAGAGATGAACTTCACTTTGACTCTGCACAGTTCTGGACATTTGCATCATCTTATTTGAGTGTAATTTGATCTATAGAATTTTCTTCCTTGTTTTATTTTGAAAAAAATTTTCATGGGAGGTTATGGAGTATGAATCATTATCTTTGGGGACTGTGTCTGTTTCAGCATCATATAAGTTTCTAGGTCCCCAAAATATGGTATCTGGGCAGCTTTTTTACATATTATATGTATTTATGAATTTTTAAAAATATGCATTATTTACTCAGTGGACTGGAATAGCACTGTCAAGTGGGGGAATATGTATTTATAAATGTTTTTAAAATGCACATTATTTACCCCACAGACTAAACAGTTCCAGCCTAGCATGCAAAGTCTTAGCCACTTAATTAAAAATCTTATGAAACTTCTTTGAAAAGCACTTGCAGTACATATGCAGCAGCAACTTTTGGAGCATTATCATCTCAATTTCTTTTTAATTTTTTTCTCCAAAATACATAAGGCATTTTGGTCTAATCACTTGCCAAATTTCATCTTAAATAGAAGCTGTATAGGAATTCCACACACACACAAAAGCATCAGAACCAGCAGATCAGCTGTATTTGGGGCGAGGAGAGATGTGTTGGGGCACAGGGGGGGTTTGTTGCACCAATAACATTTTCAAACAAACAAACTGATATTTTTAATTCGGTGGAAAAGAATTAATTCCCACACTGAGATTTGTTTGTGCCAAACCTTAGCTGCTCCTTCTAATGAGGTTTTAAATTTTTTTCTGCCAACTTATTCTTAAAGGGGTTTGTACCAAAAAAATTGACCACATATTAGCAACACAGTCCAGCCACTACTGATTAAATTCTTCAGGGATGAAGGACCACAATTATGTATTTTGTAAAATGACGTGATTAAAGAGAAGAGGTAAATGCAACACCAGCATACATCTGTCATTTGTTGTCCAAGTACATTCTCAAATAATGATAGTGTTTCCATATTTTTTCTTTAGGTTGGACTTTCAAAAAAATGATGATTTGATGACTAATACGTATTTTCAGTCTTTGAGAAGGAATTTATTGATGTAAAACCTTATAAGCATCTACTTCTGGTGATTTATATCAGAGTATGAAAGGAGTATAAAATAATGTTGCAGGTAAAATGCAAGCCTCTTGATTCTATCTGCAGACACAATTCAGAGCATTTCACATACCATCCTGAAACCATGACGCAGCATAACCCCATTCTGGGGGCCAGCAGGGCACTTCTAACCAGCCAATCACAACCTTCTTTAACATACACATCAGCTCCCCACAACCAGCACAGCCAAAACAATTGAGTGTATTCTCTTATTCTGGTTATTTGCACAGGCAACAGATATGAAACACTTTAAGAATAGATTTAAAGGCCACCATGGGTTAGAAGCTTTGAATGAAAAACCTTAGTAGTCCAGACTCCATGAGAGGCTTATAAGGTTTGTAAGGTTTTATGCAATCTAAGTTCCAAAGTGTAAAGTCTTTACCTGTGTATGCAGCTGTGAGAATTTGCACTTGCCGTCAAACATGTAAGTAGAATCCAAACTAGATCTAGAAAATTAACTTATTTTTTCAAAGTTTTATGAGTTATTTAATATTCCAGCTGAAAGCAAATTACAAGTTAGAAGTCACCAACAGGTTCTTGTAATAAAGCTTATTAAAACAACTTGATCATTATGGGAACCCGAAAATTTTCTGTTTCCTCACAATGGTATTAAAAAAGACAACTGGTTTCAATAATACGCAAATTGGTACTAACTAGAAAATAAATTAATAGGTTTCTTATTCACTGGTAATGACTATGTGACATACTGTTATATTTCTGAGGTTTATAGACAATCTTAATTCTTAAAAGATTGAGAAAGGCATTGTTCAGTAGTATTCTGAGTATGAAATTTCTGTTCAAATTATCTTCTGACATCTTACTGAAAGCTGGCATTGTAGCTTGGCACAATATCACAGTAAAGTTGTCTGGTCCAAACAGAATTTGATGAATTGTCGAAAAGCCACTTTTTCTTTGCCTCCAGTCAGAAAGAATAATATGGACACTAGCCTTTCTCAGAGTGTTTTCAGCTCCAAAAAGAAATGTTTTTAAAGTAACCTCTAGTAAAAAAACCCTGAAGACGAACTGGATATGTAGTAGCTCTGGATGTGATGGAACTGGCTGGGTAGGCACACAATGCTTGTGGCAAGCTTTGATAGATGGTGTGACAATGTCTCCTGATGGGGTGAGAGCATACCAATGTTACTGGCTGTGCTTATGGGGCATCAGTCACAGAGCTGCACTGTGCTGCCATTCCTGCACTTCTCCACTCCTAGCTGTATGAAATATCAGAGGGTATGAGACACCTGAAGCATGAGCTAGTATAAGAGAGACGAGAAAAATGTAGGTAGTGCAGCATTGCTTTCATTTCCGCCTACTGTTAAAGCCACGCTGGTATTCAGTGACATCAGATGTGCAGCTGGGCCAAGCAATGGCTCCTCTATGGCAGTACGTATTCTCTTCTGAGAAGTCTCAGTATTTACAAAAAGGATATGAGTCCCCACCTCATCCATTAGCCTCAGAAACACTCAAGGTCAAGTTAAATGGGGCTCTGAGCAACCTGATTCAGTTCAACATGTCCCTGAGCCTCAAAGTGGGAGCTGGACTAGATGGCCTTGGAAGGTCACTTCCAACCCACACTATTATATCTTTCTCTATATCTATATCTATGACTAGCCCAACATCAACAAATGTTGAATTAGGTGCATCCTTCTTGTGCTTCTTACAGATTTGCTTATCAGCAGAAGGACTGCTAAAAAATTTGTTCCTCTATTTTCTCACTGCCAAAACTTTCTTTTAGAAACATTCTGACATAACATCTATACACAGTTAGTTTATCACTTCAGGCACATATTAGCAGTGTTTCTCTCCTCCTGGAAGTTTCCCTGCTTAAATTGACTGCTGAATTTTCTCAATGTCAGAGCTAAATACCCCAAAGCAGAAACAACTACCTCATATTGCTCAGCTGTGACACTTACAGTGGATTAAAAATCAGCCAGAGCCCTACCAGGATCTTGTGGACATGTGGGCTAACACAACCCAGAGATGGCATTCTTCAGGCCTTTGGTGGGGCCTAGGGGCTCAGCCACATAAAAGACATACAAATGCGTTATTACATTCAACTTGAAAATTCTCCTGGCTGAGAGGAGATGGTTGGGTTTATGAGGCTGAAATTAACCACACTCTGCTCTAAAGCAAAAACTATGCTGTGCCAAGGGAGGGGAGCACCCACCCTTTCTCATCCACGATACAACACTGCACGAGCACACGTGCCCTGGGTGGAGTCTGCAGGAGACAAACATATTCCTCATAATCAAGAGTAATTCAAAAGGCAAACAGTGACCAAGAGAGCATACTATCCAGCAGAAGACTAATCCTGAACCCAACTCCACAGACGGTTACACAGCCTGCTGCAATGCCAGGGCAGATGCCAGGGAAGAGACCAGCCACAAACTGAACAGACAGACAATCCAGAGCTTGGCATCTGGGTTCTTCAGCTGCCAGCCTGGCCTCATGAGTAGCCACAATGGTTGGCTCTTGTGCAGAAAACAACAGAGGAAGAGACTAAAGAGGTCTATGTGCTGCACTGCCAGCATTGGGAACAGGCAGTGCCAAGTGAGTATTGCAGTTTCATGCACGTGCCAATGTGCTTTGGAACCGCTTTTACATTTTCAAAAGTAACAACAGAATTCCTGCATAAAGCAAGACAAGCTCTAACATTAAGGACAGTTTCCTTTCCTTTTTTAGATTTTTTTTCTTGTGCTTAAATTTCTTTTTCACTTCATTTTGTTCACCTCACTTATATGCTTGAGACAGCTGTGGCACAGGAATGACCTTCATGCCTTGCACTCCATACTGATAAAATATTTGAATCTACAGGAATATGTGCACAAATCAGTTAATTTCATAACCAAATGACAAAGCCCCAGCTTGTAAGCCTCTGTTTTACAACGTGAGCAATTACTCCAAAAAGTAGCTGCATGAACCCCTGTGTCACTGCATGCAGAGGAGCAGCACGGCACTGTGAGTAAGGGGTTCACCACTTTCTCTTTAAAAGCCCTATTCTGCCCAATTTGCACCAGCGACATTTTAATCAGAAGAAAATGTTTTTTATATAAATCATTACTTGCACTTTTATTTTGTTTTGGGAGCCCTTAGGCTGTTAATTTGTCAAATGAGCATTTCTAAAAGTGTACGTTTGCACACATGTATATATATGTGCTTTCCCACATTTGCCATCCAGCAGAGTTATTTAATTCAGATGTTGTTATTTCCTGAAAATGCCTAAATAAGTGCATTACTTTGTGTCACATCGGGATAGTGAGTTCTATTGCTTGAATGTGAGCAAACAGCCAAAAAGAATTGGGATGAGGAAGAAGCCTGCAAAAGGGCTGGGTGAAAAAGTCACCCAGTGAAGGCAGCTTTTCATTTCTGGAATGATAGGAACCCTGTCAGTTATGGGATATGGACCAAAAGAAACCTTATAGTAACAGAGAAAGGTATTCTAAATAATATATGCATCAGGATGATAAGAAAGATTGCATCCAGGGGTTGTGACGAGGGTTTTTTTGGTGCAACTAAAATGTTAGGTAGATTAAAATGCCATGCAAGGCAAGGTAACAAAAGGCTGAAGCCCTTCTTTTTTTTTTTTTTTTTTTTTGAGGCGTGCTACCAGTGTAGGAATCAGTATTTCTCCTGGAAGTTTCTAGAAGATGCATCTTCCCCTATAAATCACACATACTAAGAGTAACCACACCACTGCCCTCCCCAGAAATTTGTTAGCCTGCTTAATCACATTTTCTTTTTGCCACCTTCAAGCTCTTCTCTTCCTCTCCTCTTAACCTATTTGCTTCCCTAGTCCTTGTTTTAATACGGAAGACATACATGGAAGCATTCTCTCAAATTCCATTTCTGCTTTTCTGTCCCAGCCATGTTACATTAATTGTACCTGCAGCTTTACAAGTGCTATTAACTATAACCTAGCCATCAAGAAATTGAGCATCATTCTTTTTATGTTTTTATTTCCTCAAAAGTATCCTCTTTACCCATTGTCCTAAAGCAGTAAACTCCACTAATAACTCTCAGAGAAGACTTAAGAAATTGAATCACAGATTTGAATAGAAATAGAACTATTCAAGCTCAAGATATCCCTTAAAGCCTACCTCTGACTGACTCTAGATAAGTTACAATATATTCTGAGAAAAAAAGGTGTGAAGGATTTTACAAATGTGATCCATAATGTTTTAAAGAATAATATGTTGTATATGCTGGTTTACTGAGAATATATACAATATTTTTTATCCATAGAAGATATGAGCTGTTTGGTATTTGTTTTCTATCTCTGAATGCAGTAATTTTTCATGGTTTACCTTTTTATAGCAGTTCTTGTTTCATTGTTAATTTTTTTCCATGTTTTTATATAATACAGGAAAATACATCTGTCCTTCATCAGCCTGTAGTAGGAGCACCTGGTTTACTGGTTTCTAGTGTCATACTTCACAGAAGGTACAGTAAAATTACCTGAAATTTAAAATTAGACTATTAGATGCATTTCCTTATCAACTCTCACCCCTTCTGCTACTTGCTGGAAGGCTGAATTTACCACTATGGTGAGTAAAGCCTTGATTCTGCTGTCACTCAAATCAAGATATCAATAACACTGGTGCAAGCAAGGACAAGTTCTGCTGATCTGATTTTGAAATTACAAAATCAGTGGATTTCTATCTACATGTATGGGCTTGACTTACCCAACTTTGGAAATCAATTGCATGAGATTCATCAGACTAATTGTGTACTGCTCTTGTTAGTTTAGTTTACTTTTCTTCCTCTGACACCTCAGGTACAGGTCCCCCAGTAAAGTGTGCCTAAGGTAGAGTTTTGCTCTAAGGTTGTTTAATCAAATATTCCTAAAAATCTAGTTCCAAGTCCCCAGGTGGTGTAAATTGCTGTAACTCAGTTGATCACAGTGGCACAACAGCATTTTAGAACAGCTGATGCTCTGACCTCTGTTTTCCAAACGCAGACAGCTACAATGCTGCAAAAGTGGCCCACAATGTTCTCTTCATTAATTGTGTCCTTATGTGGAAAAAGTCGGGAGGAAACACCTTACACCATTATTGGTACACAGAACAAGGTCTCCATTACATCACAATTTAACAAATTTACCCATGGCAGCAACAAAAGCACCTACTTCAGGAGTCAAGATGGCTACACTCCTCAGGTAATGGAAGATACCGTGGATTTGAATTGGGCTGGATAACTTGACTGCGGTGGGACTGAGGTAGTAGGTCCTAAGAGGCAGATACATAGTGAAGTATTCGGTCCTCTGTGCATCCCAGGGAGGCTGCTCTCATCTGCATTATTTCCGCACTTACCTCATTCTACCCCAGTAGACCTGCAGGTAGCAGCTGTTGAGCCAATCTTGAGACTCTTTGCCACTTGCAGGTGACATTCCTTAATTTTACCATTGCTAGAACAGCGCCTGCCAGGAAGCCTTTAAGAGTGGGCAGACTCAAGGGCTACCTCCAGACAACTGTCTGGGCCAGGTGCTCCTGCTGCCCGCACTTCACACAACACTACCCACATGGGCAGTGCTCAGCTAACGTACCTGGAGTCTTCAGCTGTTGTTCCTATCTATTTCACAGAATCACAGAATATTCTGAGTTGGAAGGGACCCACAAGGATCATCGAGTCCAACTCTTAAACAGCACCACTCCCTCCCTGGTGGTAACCGAACCTCCCGTCTCCCACATGAGAGGTGGGGACACTCACCACCGTGGAACCTAAAGCAACATTTCATTAATTCACACTCTGAGTTTAGCAATGATTTTCAATCACATCTCTTACTAAGTTAATACACGTTACAAGCATGAACTTTGTAATTAATGCAAGGTCTTACAACTAGATTATCTCCTAGTGTGCCTCAGACATGTTTTTCTACAGCAATCTGAAAATGTCAAACTTATAGTG
Organism: Pitta sordida; assembly: GCA_013390025.1. Classification (NCBI taxonomy): domain Eukaryota; kingdom Metazoa; phylum Chordata; class Aves; order Passeriformes; family Pittidae; genus Pitta; species Pitta sordida. The sequence goes on along the minus strand of WEKX01020937.1, from coordinate 52,187 downwards.
AGACAAAGAAATTAAGAATTACAGTGAATTTGAAACATTATAGATAATTTTAACTTAAATGGAAATTTCACTTCATAAAATCTAGTCCTTGTAGTGAATGAGAATTTTTTCCACCGGTTTCTAGGATGCTATCCTTGATTTTTCATTTATATGTTATAATATTCATCTCCATTACTATTAGAAATATTATTAGATATATAAATTTGCCCTGAAGCAGGTTACATTTCTTATTACATACCTTTAAACTGTGCTTTATCACAGAATTACCTTTCATCATTTGATGATTTGATATACATTTCTATTGAAGCACGGTTCCTCTGTGTGTGTGTAACTCCTGGTTTCTGTGTGCAAAGTCCAGTTAATCCCCCAGGTAGTTACTGTCACTTGCTTAGACAGGTAGTGGCAATGGAAAAGGTGGTGTCAAATGAAAACATCATGCTGTATTTATGGAACAGGATCTATTTTGAAGTTCACATTTACGTCCAGGTCATCTGTACTACATCACATCTCTGTTGATATGGTTCAATATCTTTGCTACCCTTATTTTTAATGCATGAACTTCAGTCAGTCTGGGAAAACTATGACATTCTACTTCGGCTTTTTCAGTATAAAGGAATCTACTTTCCATCAGTAGATAAACTTTGTTAAGGCAAGCAATAATTAACAATTACAAAATCTATGGAGATAAGAATACTTAACTGAAAAATTTACATTAAACTAATAGAAAAGTAAATTTTAAATTCATGGTACGGACATTCCCGTATGGTCATGCATTAAAACTGGTTATATTATCAGATATTGATCTCAAAAAACTCTACATAGAATTTTCTCTACCTCCTTCTGTCCACCAGATCATTTATTATTATTGAACACACACAAGAGCAAGGGAATCTTGCTCATCTTCCACGAACAAGTGAGAGAATCTTATGAACACTATAGCTTATAAATGCATTTTATCAGTCAATGGCAAGTTATGCACTGGTAGAAACCTGTTATATAGTCAAAAGTAAGATGCTCAATGTAAGACACTAAGGTAATAAAATCATGTTGGAGATGTTTCTCTTTGTATCTCCTGAGCTAAATGTTGTTCTCTGTTCCACCCTTACAGTACCATTAAATTCAGTGAGCTGTATTTAGACCAGGAGACACAGAACATAATTTTGACTCAGCAAATTTGAGCTAATTTTACAGTAGACTAGCAAACACTATAAGTAACTTAATTTGGAAAGGGTCTTCTCTTGTCTCCAGTCTTACCTGAAAATGTTGTCAGGAGAGTCACACTGTGAGTCATTGGATTCCCATTTAAAATACATTGAATAAGGCAGTAGTATACTAAAAAGCAGAACTGCAACAACATACTCCATTCTGAATTACATTCACCTGATGCATTTATTTGTCTAGCTTTAGCATGTCTCTTCACAAAATCAAAGCCTAGAAAATTAAGCTGCACTACTTTTCATGACACTTTACTTATGATTCCTTTCTGTTCTCACTTGTCCAGCCATAAATATCTTTTCTTTCCATTTTGCAAGTCAACAATACAAATATTTACTGTACATTTCACCTCATGGTTTCAGCACTTGCAGCGTTCTTGCTTATTCAATCAAATCCTTTCATTCATATTTGTTCACTAGTTTTTATTCCTTCCATTCTAAGATTCCGTACTCTGCCTGCAGGGACTCAGCAAGGCACTCCTTAATGCACATCTCTAGTTCCTGTTTGGACACTATCCAAGGCTGGCATTTGCAAAATGTTAATGTTTGGTTCAGACATAGGAGAAATACTTTTAACACTGCCCTGAAGAAGTTTGGAGTAATTTGATCACTTGATAAAAACAAGTTGAGGAGGGCCAGTGACTTGCTGGCTCCACTTGTATTTACTCTTTGGGATGTTTGAACTCTTGTGTTATCATATCTGTATTCATGTAGTTGGTTGGTTGGTTGCTTGGTTGGTTGCTTGGCTGCTTGGTTGCTTGGTTGGTTGGCACCTTTGCTGAGAGGCTCTGTAAGGCTGGTATCTGATAGAGCTCACGTGCACACTGACTGAAAGACAGCTCCAGCTCTCATATTTTCAGGCATGCCACTATTCCCATCTGCCTTTCAGTGAACGCTAATGCTGTCATAAATAAAGTGTGAACTTTATCTGACACATATTTCCAAGTCCATCAGCATAGGTTAAGATCCTGGAACAGGCTCTCCAGGAAAGTTGTCACAGCATCAAGCCAGTCTGAATTCCATAATTGTTTAGACAGAGGTCTCAGGCATGTGGCGTGATCCTTGAGGTGCCCTGCACATGACTAGGAGTGGGACTCTATGATCCTGATAGGTCCCTTCCAAAGCAGCATATTCTATGATTCTGTGAGGGAAAGATGTGACGGAATGATGATTCTGTGATGGAAAGACGATAGAGGACATGCACTTACTTACACAGCCCTCCCATCAGCCCCACTTTGGCCAAGGATGCCTTTTGAGAGGACCATTTCCATTCACTTTATAGTCTTTTTCTCTATTATACTGGAAAGAAGACCATTCATGTACCTGATACACAGACATATTAGCTCATGCACAACACCTTTCCTTAAAAAGAAAACCCATCCCTATCACCTTGCAAATAGCTGTACAGAAGAGCACCCTACAATTCAGGTACAACTGAAGTACTTTCAGTATCAGCTCTGATTATTATCTCCACGAGGAATGATTCCACTTCCACATAAAGTAAAAATTACCCTAACCTTCAGCCATAGCATTAGGGAGTGAATCAGCCATATATTTTCTCTTTCACATTTCTGAGAACACATAGAGGAAGAAATAAAAAAATTAAAAATACGTATTAGATATTGCCTTTTGACTTGACTGCTAACACAATAAAGCAGCATCGTAAACTGAATCATGGAAGTCTGCAGTCTTCATTGCTCCCTTTGCTGGTATTACTTCATGGATATTGGAGCCCTTAGGGAAACTGGAATATGAATAAAGATTTTTTTTAAATCAGACGTTTTTTCTTGGTTCTGTTTCTAAAAATAATGCAGTTTGCAAAAAACAGAAGGTTTGGTTTATAACACAAACAAAATTGTTACATTCTGAATGGGTTGTAAGTACCTGATTCTTTGCCTTTTTACTCATCCCTGCTAAAAAAAAAAAATCTGCAAATCCATTTGCTAACCAGCTGCACCTCTGTACTGAACAGATAACAACCTGTGCAAGCCAGGCTTTGCTGTGAATCGGTGCTGATAGGCCTGAATCTCATAGCTTTTTTTAAATGCTAATGACAAGAAACATTTCCTAAGCCAAAACGCTCTTGTAGATCTGTCTACTTCTATTATGACTGATATTTGCTTGTAAGTACATAGAACACTTGTTCACTGTGCCTTATCTGCTATGGTGCAGCATGCTGACCTACATACCATTCAGCACAATATGATGCACAAACATCTTCTAAATAATTTTTCATTTTCGACTTAAAAACAGTAGAAGCAAAATAGGATTGCTGCAAATCTAACAAAGAGATGGCATTATTTCCAAATAAAAATGTGTATTTTTCCAAAGAATTTATTTGTCTAGCAGCATGAAGTTCATACATAGCAATGCTTAGAAAGGGTGTTGAATTGCGATTAGGAAGGAAGGACTTAGGAAGAAGAACAAACCACATCTTTTCTACTTGCATAGAATAATTAAGCTAACTTATTTCTCGTCACAATTAAAAGTTCAGCCTTTCTGAACCATGTTTTTGCAATGTCACTAAATGCTGCTGATATAAGAATGCTGAAATAAGTGTGATAATAACAAGAAAGAATGATGGATAGAAAAGGATACAGTAGCTAAGGGAACAGAAATGATAGTCTATTACCTGCCATTGTCAAACCAAACAGAAGTACAGTATTTATGATTTTTGCTGTGATTTCTGCTATGTTGTATAAGCCCAGCCGTTATGATGATACTTGTCTACTGAATGAAATAATTAATACATCAGTTTTTATTGTAAATAAATATATGTCTTCCCAGTAGCCAGACATTATTTATATTGAGTAACAGTCACACAGCCACAAATATATCAAAAGCTTGTAAAGGAAAATGCACTTTAAGAGCTAGATTTTAAGAGCAAAACAGAAAGTCTCCATCAGTTCAGAACATATGTAGTAAATTTATATTCTAAAATGCTAAAGAAGGGCATAAAAAAAAAGCCTGCTCAAACAATAAAAAAATCTTTGTCTTAGCAGGATACAGAAGTCCTAACCCCAAAATATATATAATTGTAAATGACTTCTACATAGTAGGATTGTGTAAATGAACCTAAATTAAAGGCATTATATAACAATCTCTTTCATACATGCACGGAATTGACAAATATTTATTATTACCTGTTATTACTTTTTGATGATAAAAAAATCAAACAGTATACAAATTAGAGGAAGCATCAATGTTTAATCATGTAAGAATTTTAAATTAATGACACAATATGTATGTACTGGTTATTAGTTTTCTAAGAAAATACCAGTTTTCATATCCACAGCCACAGTGAAACATATGGTCCAGGAATCAGCTTGATTGCAGTTTTAAACTGCAAAAATTAAAACAATTTAGGGCCCAATCCAAGCCACAGTGCGGTCAATAAAGTGTTTCCACCGATGCTTAGAAGCCACTGGTCAGCGTGTTGACCAGGTTGTTTCTCTGTTGCTGTGTTTTAGAACCAGTGATGGATGAGACAAAGTAAAATGTTTGGTACGATTAGCCTTTGCTTTTATTTTTGAAATTAAATGCCATCTTTAAAATAGTGTCAAAACTGACTGATACCTTCTGTATTTCACTATGAACCTTCTCATGCGCAGTCCAGGAACCATCTCTCAGATAAGCCACTGACTTCTATTAAAGTGACAAGCAATGTCTTGACTCCAGTTACTAATATATCATTAATGAGAATAACATCTTTTAAATCCACAAGTAGCTTTATGAGTCTAACATGGAAAGTGTTTTGCAGTGATGTGGCTTCCAGAAATAGATTGCTACAGACACTGATACATCTTAGAGCATTACCCTGCAATCGATGCGGCTTTTGGTAGATTTAACCCAACGAGTAAGGTGGATTTCCCATTCATGTATCCAGGTTTCAAGGTTTCTCTCCAGTTTTTCAATCTCCATCAGCAAAAATTTTGGCTAGATCTGCCTCCATTATTTATTTAAATGGGAGGTGGGGGGAGAGGCTGGGGTGGGGGGTTACTCTGCCCAGCAGTTATGAGCTCTGTGAATGTTAATAGAAGCATAGACCAGACATCGGACTTAACTATGCCAGGTACACAATCCACATGTTAAGCACCAAAATCATTGACCACTAGCTTAGCTGTAACTAAGGCACAAATCATTCCCTATGCTCAGGAAAAGCCAGTCAGGAGATCTCCTGATGAATCAGGTTCCAGCATACTAAATTGGCTTGTAGCCAACCCAAATGTACAAAGATAGTGTGAGCCTAATCTCAGATGATTAGGTGATTATCAGTGCAATATTCAGGCTAAAGTATTTCCACTGACACATGCACATGGGTGCACACCAGCATGTAAACATGAGTAGTAGGCAAATACAGTCTGTGAGTGCTTGAATGACCTTGTAAGCAGTGGCATAACTTTCATGATCAAGAACTATATTAATCACAAAGATGCCTGCCAGTATCTTATTATATTACCTCAGATTGATATGTTGTACATTGCCCTTGGAATTGTCTTCTAAGCCCAATAAGGCTTGTGTGACTTTCATTTTTGTTTCAAAAAGGAGTAACAGAGAGGAAGTCTCTTAAGATATAGACTGCTATGGTTCTTTCTCACTGAACTAATTTCATTAAACACACACATATCTGCAACAGTGGTTACTACTACTTACCTTTTACAGTAGAGCATGACTTGTAAGGGTTACATGCCTTATTCAATGTCTAATGGGAAATCTGTAAAGAAATGATGGAATAAATTTCACATGTCTCTCTTCATCTTTGTTTAGGCCTGTACATAATATGGATTATTTCTCTATCAATTCTAGCTCTTGTTAAAAAACTTGCATTATCCTAAAATGTACGCAGGACACAGTTCTCACCTTCTAACGGAAGTACCTGCAAGTAAATATTGCGATTCCAAAGACCAAATCTTTTCCATCAGACCGTACTTGTCATTGACCAAATAAACCAAGTCTTCTAACACAACAGTGGAAACATAGCTAGTGTCTGCATACTAATTAGCCTTCCTGACCTGAATAGACTATTACCTAGGGCCCTGGCCTTCATTTCCTAAGCACCCTAAACTCCACTGCAATGAACAAAATGAAAGACAAGGCCTTTATTTTGGAATTATATCGTATGAAAATATTGCCGTTGCCTAAGAGATGAGGTTCCAGAAAATGCCATGGAGAGTTTCTGACACTGCACTGAAGAATGTTTTGCTCCAAATGAGCTCCTGTGCCCCTGTAAATGACTGTCACCCAAAACTTAGATCACCTTCTGTGCCTTAGAAAAAATACAGAAAGTATGGTTTTTGCTTCTATGATTTTGACCAAATATGTGTGTAACTTAAAGCCATTCTCTATTTCAATAAAATAAAATGAGGTAATACTATAAAAATAACTTCCTTTGATCCTAGAAGCACTTTATTACAAGGTTCGCAAGCCAAGTGGAATGAAAAACTTTTAAATAAAAAATTAATGCAAAAAAGCAAAGCTGGGAGATAGTTAGATTTAAGGATTTTTATTTTTTTTTCCTTACGGAGAGCTTCTAAAAAAATATTTTGGTTTTAAAAAAATATGATTCCCCTTTCAACTCATTCCAGACACAATTTTACAGGTAGGCTCTGTGACTCATTAAATCCAGCTTTGAAGATGCACCATAACATAAAGTATTACAATTATCATATACTCTAAAAGCCTGTTTGGAATCTAACTCAGTAAGGTTTATTAATGCTCTGAAAAAGGTGGTAAATTCACATATGAGATTTAATTGGGAGCTACAGAGAGTGGAAATATTCACAGTGAGTTAAGAGTAAAGCAATGCCTCATATTTTAATTTAGAAAAAATAAAGTTACTAGATCTGGTTAATAATAACTTAAAACTTTGTTTCTCGGAATTATGCTTCCTTTGAAATGCATTTTTTTGCCCACGTATGTTGTTTGGTACATAAAATGGACACCTGGAAAGGATTCAGTCCTTTTACAATTACAGATATGCCTTCTCAGCCTTTGCATTTTAGAGGCAATCTTATCCAGGGCTTGTTTGAGCTGAGTTTGACAGTAGAATAGAAGAAAGACTATTTTAGAAATATAAAGAATCTGATTTGAGAAAAAGAATTAATAGGAAAGGATAGTGGCAAAAAGGAGGGAAATTTGGAAATGTAAATGTTCTTGGTCACAGAGACTATAGATTATAAATGAAAGTTAAAATTATACACATATGCAACATGTTAACTCAAACAAAAAATTAAGCAAGAAAGAAGAGGACATGTAAATATCTGAAAGTTGTTTGAGGTCATACAGGCTGTGAATTCACCTGTAGGATGTCGAGCAAACCCCATCATTTGCTGCATTTAAAATTGGACTGTCTATGGATCTAGAAAATGCACTCCAGAGAATAATCTAATATGTATTAGAGAGAGGTAAATTAACAGACCAGCAAGGTCCCTTCCATTTCTTATTTATGTGATAAATCCAGTGTAAAAACACTTACACCATAAAAATTTATATCTTTCTATAATGTACACAGAGCAACCTGTTCTGAAAGATGCTGAACAACTGCTTGAAGCACACAGGTACCCTGTGCCTCCAGTAGAGTAATGACAAATCAATGGTTATCTCTAAATGATGAAAAGAAAGAAAAAAATTAAAGACAGTATCTGCCAGTATTCCACGAACAGAAGCCCATTAAAACTAAGAGAACATTTGCCTTTAAATGGATGGATATCATTATGCATGCAAAAGTGCCCAAAAATAAAAAGGCAGAGTGGCTGCTTTTCGACGAAACAGTTGAGCAGCAGCAACCATTACCTTAGCAATTGCAGCACACAGGCTCTCTGTTCTGCAGTCTAAAATGAGGACATTCCCTTTGCTGTGTGGTTTACTTTGAGTATGCTGCAATCTTCTTTTTCCTCAGGTAAAATATCAATGTCCCAAATGTTTTCCCTGATCTTGTCAGGAGCTACTTTTTTACCACAAGGAAAAAGAAACCAAAATAAAAAACCTAAACCAACAAAAAAAATAAAACCAAAAATCCATCAACCTCCCTCCAACCCCCCAAACAAAACAAATAAACAAACAGACACTCCCCCCCCCAAACCACTCAAATAAAACCAAACAAAAACCGATACAAAAAAAAAGAAAAACCAAATAACAAACAAACAAACAGAAAACCATACCAACAAAACGCAAAGCTTTGTGTTAGATTAACACTAACAAAAACTAGCCCAAAAGGAGATGATATGAGATGGGAAGCTCATGCCAGGCAAGGATCACACAGGACTGCCGCAGTGCAAAGAACGGATCCAAATCAGCCTTTCCACAGTCTGAGCAATAATGTGTTCTAGCTTGGGGCCAGCATGCAGACTGCACTGCATTGCTATCAGCTTGCAAAGGTGCTACAGAGAGGGAGGTCGTCTACGTGAAACTGAGTGACAACAGTAGGATTTGGCCCTTAGTTTAGATAGCAGGGAGATATTCTGCAGAATTTAAAGATCATGTACTACCATAGGTAACCTTGAGATTGGATGGATGGATGGATGGATGGACGGATGGATGGATGGATGGATGGATGGATGGATAAAGGGACAACTAGATGGTTTTGTTTAATATATTGCATGATGTTCAGACTAATAAATACAGTATATGCTTCTCAATACATATGTATTACCCATAAGTACTTGGCCTTACCCCTCTGTATTTACTGCATTATTCATAGCTACTGGACTGTGAAAAGCAGAAAGTACCTTCTCTGTCATGGCACAGCATAAAACATCCATGACTGAGTTCTTTAATTTGTTGGCAAAAAGAATGCAGGAATAGATCTGAACTGAGATAAAAGGAAAGGCAAAATGCTGCCCTTCCATTGTTAAGAGCCTTTTTACCCAATTTTGCATTAAGCTTCATTGTAATAAAAAGGAGAAAAATGCAATGAACGCTAAGAAAAACACCTCTCTGCTAAGTATGGCTGGCATGGGATCAAGGCAAGTCTGCAATGAGAACTGCAGTCAACCACCAGAACTTACTTGTGTCTGCTCTTGTTACCACAAAGACTCCTCGGCCCTTGAGTCTCAATGTAGTGGTACCACCTGCTTATTCAATATCTGTACCCTTATTTTACAGAGCTGCTGAGCTGGAAGTCTAGCGTGAAAAAGTATATATTCTGATGACCGTTGGTGACAGGCACGTTCTTGAGTCAGAGATTCTTTTTTTTTTTTTGGCTTAAAATCCTCATCCAGTTTGCAAGAATAGGGTTTTTCATGGAAATAGTAATAGAAAAAAAAATCCAGGAAGGCAAATCACTGGGATTTAATAACCTATATGTAGAGGTCAGTAGTATATTTGTAGATCAGTAAATCAAAAGCTGTATTTTAAATAGACATCTTGATGCTCAGTTCCTGAATAGAATAAAAATAACAAGACAAAGAGAACTTAAAAGGAACTGTAAGCCGATCTACTGATGCAACAGCATGATAGCAATTTATGTATGTGTCTGTCTAGTGCACATTTACAGTAGGACCTACAATCTCAGCAGTAAAATCCTGCAATCCCAGGTGCTCTCTGAAAGTCACAGTACATGCACGGGACCGCAAAGAAGGAAAATCCCCATCAGTTCCACGCAGGACTTTTTCATCTGATTTTTCATCGGACAGCAAAGAGGAAGGATATTTGGCGAAGACAAATGAATAGTGGTGTACCTCCACAGTTCAGTGTATGCTATTAGCACATTTTAATTCGTATCACTAGTTTTATAGTTAACAATATAAGCATAAAAGTCATGTTAGCACATTATCAGTAGCTTTCCAGTGCCAGTGAGCGTTTCATTTTTAGGAATATAGGTGCTTATCACCACACAGACCGAAAGAACTTTTCTGTGTTCAAGAATGGTTTTCTCCCGATTGTCATTCACAGGAACATAGAACTATCTAACACAAAAACTATCTTTTCATAGGCTTATGATGCCTCCTCTAAACCCCATATACCTCATTTTTCATCCTTTCCACCTTCCTAGTGTAGGTGACCAACACAGTGGCTATCAGCTGATTACTGAACAAGATGGAGCAGGCACAGACCATTTCCTCTGGTACACACATCCAAACATTCACCTGCACAGCAGGAAAATCCTTTCCATGGGGCAGTGAAGCTGTCCTAGGCAGCAGCATGCTGTGCACAGCTGGGGATATCCGTAGCCCCTCTGTTGTGGGGATGGTCAGCCTGGAAGCATGCTGGCCACAAGCAGTGCCAATGTCCTGCTCATTGGAGAGCCTTCCAGGGCCACACAAAGGATAGCCGCAAACAGGAAGGAAAGTGGCAGGGGCTCTGGGGATCTGCTGCTACTATGAGGTTCTCTGATGTCAGCACTTCAGCAGCAAGGATGAGTTGGGATCAAGTCAGTCCCAGTCCTCCAGTCCCAGGACCCACTGGCGCAGCATTTTCATCATTCAACAGTTCCTCAAAGAAACTCCTTCTCACCAGACTCAAATGCTCATCTAAGATACCAGACTTACATTTGGGGTAAATATAGAGTATCTGTATGGGCATAAAGGTAATTCATGTCACAGGACAAAGCTTTCTTTAAGGGTATGTTACAAATCTTAACAGGTACACAAAAGACGAACTTAAGTGCCTGTAAGCTTATCACCAGCAGGCACAAGCTTTATGCTAGCAAAAGCATTAAGCAAGAATTGTGCATCCATAAAGCACAGAGCCAAGCAGAGAGCACCACAAAAATGTACACACAGATGCAGGGCAGAACTTCATCTGCAGCCTCATGATACTACTGGACCTTTTGCTTTTTAAGGGCAACTTCTGTTTCTGCACACAGTTTGGAGCTGGTTGCTGGGGGAAGGAGAGGTTTATGAAGGAAATGATTGGATCAAAGCAAACAGAAATTTAGACACCACATTACACTTACCAGGAAACCGGAGAGTACATGCTGAAATCAACTAATCTATTCAGTTATATCGTTGCAAACACGATAACCCTACCCCCTCTGACATTAACATGGAGCACTGGTGAAAGTGACTAAATTCCACACTGAAACCCAGTGGATACAGATGCAGAGTCTGTGACTACCTTATAATACAGTTCCCTGTTTGAGGAAGAAAAGATTTCGGTTTTGCCTGTACTTTGAGGCTGGGGCAAGGGCAAAGAACAGTATTTTGGAATAAATACATTTTGCCATGCCTCAAGCTGCTACTGGACAGACAGGCAGGAAAACTAGCTTCCTACCTGCACAGCTCCTCATCCTGTATTGGAAATGTAGAAGAGACAGAAAGGGAAAATTTCTGCCCCATGTTTATGGAAACACAGATGTACCCACATGAAGTGTTTATTGTAAACTGAGGGAGTGATGCTGACTGGGCTCACAGTAACACACTGGGCAAGGAGCCCAAACTCAGTGCATAAGCTCAAACTGACCATTGCCACTTCTTATGATTCATTTGATTAGAAGGATGGTGACAGAAGAGGGTCTACATTTTGTATTTGACCTCTGCTCTAAAAAAATCAGAAACTTCTTCTTCCACCTTCTTCTGTTCCTTGCTTCTCAATACACCTGCAGTGCTTTCCCCTCCCCAGTCATTCCTGATCTGTCCCACTCACAAACAATTGCAAAGTTGAGTAATCACAGTTTGAAAGTAATCCAACTTTCTAAATTTGAGATCAGACTAGAAAAGAACAACATCCCCTTATTATAACAGTGTATCACATCTCATCCCCCACTTTCAACACAGCATTCCAGTGAGTTCCCACTACCCATCTGATAAGAAAAGGATGTAGATAACTTCTTGCTGAAGACAACTTCTCTCTCTTGCCTGTTTGCTTCGGAACCCAAGTAAAACTTTTTCCAGCAAGCTTCTCGGAAGACAAGGCCAGAGCTGCAGCATTGTATGGCTCTTTTCTCACACTGGATCTGTCAGCTGCAATCAAAGCATCCATGTACGGTATTTCCAGTGGAAAAAAAGTACACAGATGTATAGTTTGCATTTATGTACTGTAGGGACACCCTTGAATTGTGTTAAAAAATGTCAGTCAAGACATCTGGTCAGCTGTCCTAATCCATATTGGGGTTTTTAGACTACTGTTATGCCCCAATATGCTTTGAACATTGCCAATATGCTTTCTCTGCAGTAGCAGCAGTGTGTCCCCTTTGGTTTCACAGCCCATCCCCGGCATTGTTTTTTATAGTGTCACGTACCAAGCAAAATGAAAAACCACATACTGTATCTCGTGTGTCTGGCTAATGAAACTGGTAGGACAAACCTTGTGTGATTAGGAACAGGGACGGATTGGCTTAGGTCTAGTTCATCTTACGGACTGCAAAAAGAATCAGCTGTCACTTGTGCCATGCAGCAGATGGACAGTTTGCATCCGATTTACATGCAGGCGCCAAAGCCTTTAGAAGCTTTGGCAGCCCACTTGCCATCAGGCAGCAGACTTTGATGTCCTGCAGATGGTTCCCGCAGCCATCTTGCGGTCGCGTTGTGTGGCGCTGTTGTGCCTCCTCGCAGGCATCGGCTGGTTCGCTCCCAGTGCCTTTGGAGCTGCCGCAGTGTGTGGTGCCTACCCAAGGCTTGGGACCCTTTGGCTGCTCCCTGGGCACAGTTGCATTTTCATTTCAATACAAAGCTCCATTGTGCTTTGCTTTTATGGTGACTGTGTGCTCGCACCCACATTAAAAATCCTAACAGCACCTACTGCAAGCTGTCCCCGCACTCCCTTCACTGAGCTTTGCTGTGCTTCATGTTACCTACCTAGAACCCCGACAAACCCACTGCCCCTACTCCCTTCAACCACAATAGCATAATTTCAGAATAACCACTGATCCAATTTCTGTATGAATTTAGCTCACCAATGCAGCTTTTCCTTAACACAGTTCAACTCATCCTAGGTTATGACACGGAAAAAAGAGTTTTCTTCATGGTGGTAAGGCTAATCTTGCTCCATGAATAGCCTAGAGTAATCTATCAGCAGTGGAAAGCTCTGGTTGGAGGTCTTCCAAAATCAGCTCTTTCACATTTGGTAGGAGCAATTAGGAATTCTGACTAGCACTATTAGTCAGGAGCCATGTCATCACACTATAGAAGGGACTGCAGTCGTACCCGCTAGGTAGGAGCAGCCCAGCACATTTTTCCATCCCTTGGGTGTTACTGGAAGTTCAGAAAACAGTCTCTGATGAGGGTTTAAGAACCAATTTAGAAGAAGAAAATTCAGTAATATGTGGAATCCCAACAATCGCAAGTAATAGAAAATATTTGGGTGGGGACGGTGGGGAAACAGAGAATATACATCTATATCTACACACATAGACACATATAAATTGTCAATTAATGTGGACTGGTTACAGCCAGCAAACAAGAAGAAAAAAAACAGTTAATTGGAGCTTTTTGAATCACTGTTATATATACAGTGCATCATTTGCAGGTGCTACAAAAGTGAAAAATAACCATTATAATTACTAGTATTCAAAGATTCATATTTCCCCCCTTGTAATTGATTTAGGATTATCAGTTTTCTTGTAGTTATACAAAAGGCCTGTCAAGGTGTTTCCACACGTGTTTGGCTCGTGCATGTTCCAAAAACAAGTCAAAATGCCATTGTATTTTACATGACACAGTTCAAGTGGCTCTGAAAAATGGGCCAGACTTTACCTGGATCATTATCTCAGTTAAATTATCTTACATATGTTTTCATTTTTTTATTGTTCATACTTTCTTTATCCTTTTTTCCTCTCTCTTTCTTTTTTGTTAAAATACATCTGTGTTTGTTGACTGCCCCAGATTATATCTAAGTGAGGAGTGGGAGTACTTGCACCTGGTACAGTATATGTAGCTTAACAATACATATCATTACATTATTTACAGCTCATTTTATGTTATTCAATAGTAAACTGCAGATTAACCCTTTAAGAGCCTGGCTGGTACTGCTCAGTGAGGCAGAGGAGCTTGGTATTTTTCGGGGCTGTGGGAGTACGTCTATAACTGCATTCATAAAGATGGCAGTGTGCTCATTACAACGGAGATCGCCACCAGAGCCAGCTAATTCCTCTCCCAGGAAATCTCGTCCGTAATCACATTTCTTCCCACACCACGCTTGTACTTCTGCTGATAACACAGGTTATAAAAGGGACTCACTCAGTGCTGCAGTCAATTAATGAGCAGGCTTTTTAACCTCTTTTATAGGAGTACATTCGGCACCGAAGGGACGCAATGTGCTGCTGGCAGGAGAAGGGACCAAGAAAATGCCATTTCAAGATTTTTCAGCCTGGTGTCCAGTTCTGAGAAATGGACATCACAACTGACCTCATTCGGCGCTGACTCAGCTGTCTCAGCACCCAGAGGAGAGGAGGTAGAACTCAGATAGAACCCATAAGAAACACATTTCCCACTGCCCAAGGAGGAAAAGCTATCTCTGACCAAAGGACTGATGGATTCAGGCATCACCTATACTTCCACTGCAGCTGGAAAAGACCATGAGTGAGGATCTCTTATTGTGTTTGCATGTGTGGAGTAGTTTCGGGTTTTTCCAGGGGCGAAAGGGAGAAAGGCAAGAAAGTTGCACCCAGGCAGATAATATAGAAGAGGAAATGAAAATTTCAGGAACTGGGGTGACAGACACCAGGACAGGTGAACTTGAATACCCAGTGCCATGCAAAATCTTTCCCTCTGTTTTAGCAATATTCAGCATAGTCACACCAGACAGAGAAATGCGCAAACTGGTCTTTCGGTTCTCCAGAAATTTGTTTGGCATACAACACACGTATCTGTCAAAATGTTGTGTATGCCATGCGGTGCCGAGATAATTTTTCTGTGGTAAGCATCGAAGAAGGAAGGGGATCCTGCATCATAACGCTCCTATTCCTAACCTTTAAATACTCATCAATATCTCTGTTGCTGAATTAATCAGTCTCAAGATTATCAGCAATTTAGTTACATTTTGTTGGTAATTAGCTTGATAAATTAGCGTCTGCAATATAAAACTTGACATCTTATTGTTCCCTCAGTTTTATGGTACTTCTGGAAAAAAAAAAAACAAAACAACAAAAATCAACCAAACAGCAGCTTATTTTTAAAAAATGATCATTTCTATTACAATAAAGGCAGATACCAAAACCAAAGTTTGACAAGTTTTGTAGCTGACAGAAACAAGCTTCCTTGATATTGACTGGGCAAAATATCAAAGATGAATAGCTCATAATGCACACTTCAAAAGTATGATTTAAAAAATAAAATTTGAATCCGTTCACTGTGGGCAACTGCCTCTTGAGAGTAAAATAAAATAAATGTTCAATGAATTAATTTTCCACATTTTCTGTAGAAAGACCAACAAATAAACTTTGAAACACAAAGGAATTGAGAATTAATAGGAAATAAATTTATTTATTCCAGCAAGTCTTTCAAAGCCATCTGAATTTTCACAAATCAGGTAAAAAAATAAGCTTTTTCTTTTAACCCTACATCTCATGGTGACCTCATTGTGCAGGAGACTAATGCCTCTTGTTTTGGGGGGCAGGTTTCAAAAGGACTTGCAAAGCTTTTTCTATAGCAGCATCCAAATGCAACCCCATATTCCCATTTCTTCCTTTTCATGATGAAAGGAAAGAGTAGGTATCTCTCTCAGGAAAAAAAAATGTTTAAAATATAGCAATTTTGCAGTACAGATGTGGCATTAAAAACTGAGCATTCCTCAGCATTTTGCCTTAGCCATTATTTCTAATGTAGAAAACTGTGCTAATAGAAACATTCCTATTAATCTGAATTTGAGATATTTCATACAATGTAGATTACCTTTCTGCTGCCTGCAACCTTCTGCCAGGTTTTTTTTTCCCCCTTTTTTTAGGAGGTGCTTTGAGAGGAATATACCATGAGAACAATACACAGCTGCTGCTGTATAGAGATATCTAATTGTCAATATTGTGGAATTTCTACAGCTTATTACTTGCATTCAGTCTAATTCTGGGCAAATTGCCAGTCACTTCAGGGACATTCAAGTGAGCCATATTACACGTGGTACGGCATCACAGCTTTAAGATACCCGGCTGTTTTGCCTCTGGCCAGGGAATGTTTGTACCAATGCTACTGAGTGAAGGGGGGTAACTACAAATAAAATAAAATTTGTATTTTTTCAAGTGGGCTGCATTTCAAGCCCAGATGTTAGTAATGAAAGATTCAATTTAAGGATTTAAATTACAAATAAATAAAGTATGAAACAGATGTGATTTTTAAGGAAGTTCAAATTATCCAGGAAGAAAAATATCTCTGTGCATGACAAAGTAATAGGGATTGTCTTGAGAGTCTGTTGAAAACAATCTGCTGTGCTAGATACACCCTTAGGACAGGATTGGTTTGGAATGGGAAGGACTGGTGGAGCTTGTCATTAAACAAAAATTGTGTTTAATAAAACTTTATAACCGTGATTAATCCTATGAGGCCCTAAAGGAGTTTGCAGTTTCTGATAAACACATTTTCCTTGTTTGCAATGGTAATGATATTTTGAAGTGAATGGAATCGGAACAAAAAATTCTAAGGGTAAAAAAGACTTGTCAGGTACCACCTATGAAGAAATTACCATGGCACAAAAGAAAGAAGGGCCACCCACAAGGGAAACCTTAGATTATATGTTTCAAGGAGGGGGGGCAAGGGGGAGTGTGGAATTACAGGTTGATGCAAGTTTTTCTATACAGTAGTTGGATCACCACAGAATTGCCTATAAAACCCACAGAAATTATTTGAGCCCATCTCACAAGTGAAGATTAGAATTCTACATGTACAATGCAGGTGCTCACTGGCAGAAGCATTAAGTACTGGAGCTACTGCAGTGATTTTAAGAAATGTGTATGCAGAGAGCAGGGGACATCACTCAGCATAGACGCTTTGCTGACCAGAACGACGTCCCAGGGCAGCATGTCTAAAAAGTCACATTGCATAAGGAGAGTGGGTAAGCAGTGATGGTGATGATGATTAAGGATCTNACCCCGATCCCGGTCCCAGTCCCCGTTGTTTGCCACAGCGTCCCGCACTGGCGCTGCCCTCCGCCCCGCCCGATCCCAACCCGTCCTGGCTGCTTGATGCGGCGTCCCACGCCAGCACTCAACTCCCCCGCCCAGGTCTTGGTCTCCGTCCCTGTCCCAGTCACTTGCGCCGCCACTCCCCCCCCGCCCCGTGCCAGTCCAGTCCTCGGCAGAGCACACCCAGATATCTGAAACAAGCCCCGCTCTCAGGACCCTCCTCCCGACCTTATTAGGGGAGAGGGCATGGCTACGGGCATGGTGTATGTGACTACGTAGTGGGTTAGCTATCTTTGCGGATTTCAGAACTCGCGGGAGGCAGACCAGACCCAATAGCCTGTGAGTAACGGGGGTTCACTGTATAATCACAAATTAACATGCAAAAGATCACATTCTTCATTTTCAAAAAAAAAGCAGAGCAAGAGGGAGGTGGCAGTCACATGGCTGGGAATGGTATTTTTATAATTTGGGTTATCTGGAATTTATTGTTTATTAATATTTAATAACTCTATAACCAAATCTCATAGTTGTCACTCAAGCAAATTTCAAAGAGAGGTCCACAAATATGCAGAAAAAAATCAAAATGTATTTAAGAATAATGATAAATAACACTATGTGTTGGTACCACTCTGATAAGAAGGGCCACAGGGAAGTGGCATCTGCCATAAAAGATGGCCACTTAGTTGAGAAAAGGAAAATTTGAGACTTTTTGAGATTGTCCTTTTTTCCAGACAGGCTGAAACAACTGCACTATGACACTTCAAGCTTTATTTTCCACTCTGTCAGCTGAACCATCAATAATATTAATTCTTCTTTGCACCTGGGAAGCCTGTAGCTTTATGGGGAATTAAACCTTTATGGAGCCATACCGCCCAATCTTCCCTTTCTTCCTGAAATCAGAGGAAAAATCTGAGATTTTATGGGGCAAGGTGAATGGAATAGTGAGCAGTACACCCTTGCATTCCCTTCATTCATGTTTCACCTCAGCTCTCCTGAACATACAGAGATAGTGCTAATAAGCAGTATATAAAAACATAAATGGATCTGGACATGTTCAGCCGAAATCTGGATGCTCAGTCAAATCCACCTTTCTTTTTGAAGCTGTTTCCAATGAATGTACGTATTTCACTTTACCAAAAAAACCCAACAGGGTGATCTGGGAGACAGAAACTGAATTTGTTCCCCNTAATCCACAAGGTGTTGAAGAAAGCACACAGTTTTAAGCAGTGAGAGACATATACCTTCTTATGTACTGCATGGACTTGACCTCAGGAAAAGTCTCTGCATCCCTCGTCACCAGAAAAATAATTTTTAAGGGTTCTGCAAGGGATTATGAAATCTGTGTGCCCAAATGGAAAGTAGAATGATTAAACAGCACATTATAGAAATTTCAAACATTTGCTATTTCCCCAAACAGTGTGGTATAGAATACTAATGCAACGAAGTGGAAGTAAACCAGGTCAGAATAGCTGTAGTAATGATGGAATAAACACTACCTATCTTTCACTTAATTTTATTTTGAGAGGCCACCTGTAGTAAGAAGGGTTTTTTTCTTATGTGTACTGCTATTATGCTCTATATGTGTGACTTATCAGCCCTAGAAGGAGGGGTTCCACCCCCATTGGAGGGGGCGGGGAAAAACAAACCAACCCAGAAGTCCAACAAAAGTCAAACAGATTCCTCTGGTATGAATACTCTAGCACTTCTCAGAACTGTGATAAGCTCTTTAGTTTGTCTTGATTTGGGACAAAAACATATTTAGAGGTGCTCCCTTCAGCTAGGATGTGGTTGGGAAGGTTTCATTAGGAAAGAATAAACACTCTGAATATATGATAAAACCTTCTTTTTTAATATTACTCTTTTTATTTTTCTCAGTTTTATTCTGTAGAGTTTATATTTGCTTGAGATCTTTTAAGTTCTGTTTCCTTGCCTGGCTATATCTGAGTTTAATATCAAAAGGTAGAGTGCAACACAGATTGCTACCTCCTAGCTCTTTGTGATGAATTTTTCATTTCCTACATCATTCACAACCTTTTGCTGTAATTACATATGGCCTGTATAGCATTGTATATATCTGGACCATAAACAGAGACAAAATCAGGTGAAGCCTTTATGAAAATGTGTCTTATTAAAGTGCAAATTTCCTTGCACCACCATATCACAAGCAGCTTTCACAGGAAAAGAAAAGAATGTGAATCCAACATCGGCACATGGATGCTTCCAGTGACCAAAAAGGCCTTTACAATCTCCAGCTTCTATGATTCCATAAAGATATGGCGCTTTAACGGAAAGCAAGGACTACTTTTTTTCTGTCAAGTACCAAAAATTTCAGGCATTTCTAGTAACAAGCATAACACAATATGAAAAGTAAAAGAGTGTTGTAAGGTGAAAACGTAGAGTTGTAGTACACTGCTGTTTTCCAGATTAACAAGTAAATGTCTGTTTGAGGTGATGCTGGAGCACATTGCATAGATATGTTAGTGTCTTCTCTCAATGGAGAAAAAGCTTTTGTTTGTAATGCGTAGAAGTCCATGCACAGGGAAGAAAACAACCCCAAAAACAAAAACCAACTCAACACAACAAATTTGTATTACTTTCTGGCACAGTGTCCTCGTTACCTTGCAGTTAGAATGAAGGAACCTCAGTACCTTCCAACAACACAATCTTGTATGGTTCATCTCCATGAACCACATGTATCCTTGGTTAGCTTGCATAAGGAAGTCTAACATATAAAAAAATCTGGTAGCATCTTCCCTATCAAAACTTATTAGATAATGCTTCCATTTCAGCAAAGCACTGTTAGAAAGGCATTAGGTCCTTAAACAGTCACAGTTTTAAGGTTGCATTTATGTTCTTGTGGGACTGACTGGAACCAGGGCCCAGAGAAGACCTTGTGGTGTGCTCAAAGAGAAGTATATTTTTGTACATTTATAGGCTCTGATATTTGTTTATTTGTTTGTTTAAGTTACATTATCTTTAATTCTAATTTTCTTGTAGTGGTTAGTGCTGAATTGCATTTTTTCCCCTTCAGATTCTAAGGTAATACTTTGAGGACTTATTTTCCAGTTAAATAAATTCCATACTGACAGTGTTACTTTACAATAGGAAAACAAGAAGAAAAACAATTCATCATTTTTTATATGGCTGTGCACAGAACAGTGGCTCTGTTTTTTGTATTATTATTACAGCAGCAATTAAAAGTGCCAGGCAGGGACCAGTCCCCACTGCATTATGTGTTATTTAAACATAAAGTTTAGACTCCCTAATAAGTTTAAGGTCTCTCTTGCTTAGTGCCAGACTTCCTTGCCCTCACAAGCACACTGGCTTCTTGCTATATCATCTTCAAAGGGTGGCCTCAGGATGCCCTTGATACCAGGCTGTCTGCCATGAAGAGCCAGACAGTAAACACTGTCTGTTCCTGGGCTCCAGCATATGCAGAACGTCCCCCCATCCCCACAGTGCCTGACAGCAGAAACACACAGCCCACAGATTGCCTGCGAGACAGACAGACATATGGATGCAGGTGAAGGTAGACTGCAACATCACCTATTCACTCTGGAGAGGCTCTTCCACCCCATAATTTCAGTAGAGGGTTGTCTACCTATAGTTACAACTCCACCATGGTGGAAAGATGGTGCTCTTTCCAATAGTTTATAATCCAGACCCAAGGACTTCATCATATAGTTTAACATATCCTTTTCTATGGTCTTTTAAGCACAAGTGCACATCTGCAGAAATATTTCTAAAGCTATATGTAAAGTTTAATGTATAGTGCATAAATAACAGATGCACAAGTGCATCTTGAGATGAACAAATTCTGTTAACATATTCATAATTAGAGATTATAACACATTGCAGACTTCAGGAAAGATATTTTCTGAGGAATTATAGGCATCAATGCATTGCAGAGTGAGGGGCTGCATTTAGATCACGAATCTCTTTTTCCAATTTATAAAGCTGCCAAAGTTGACACAAGAGTAGGTAAATTAATTGATAGGTCTTGTGCTATAAAGGTGTAGGCTTAAAATGTAAGCCTCAGTATGCCATACACCCTGCAGTGCCTGAGGAATGTGAGGCTTCCTATGGGTTCACCTATCACAGAGATGAGAAAAGTCCTGTGAGTCAGACTATTTTGCCTGTGGGGTTTAGAGACTTCCCTGCCCTGGGTTTGTTCCTCCTGTGGCGCGGTGCCTGCCTGGTGCTGAGAGCTTGTGTGCATTCATCAGCACAGCTCCAGGGACACTCATCACGTTTTGGGACCCCAGCTAATGCCCCTGTACACATCACCAATGTATCTGGAGGTACCAGGCTTCTCAGAGGTCATTTTGGAACAGTTGCACTGAACTTCATTTCACCTCCTGAACCTGCCCTTCTATTTCCTGTGTAGGGACTGGTTAAAGCATAAATACAGGTGCTGCAGGGCAGGACAGCATGGGACAGCCTGCACACTTCTTGCCAGTATCGCATCTGATCTGTGGATTAAAAGACCACTTTGGATTCCAATGACCTCAACCTGACAGCTTTCATAAGCACTAAATCTGCTTTTGAAAAATAGAACCCCTCAATGGAATTAAAGCCCAGTAATACAGTTGTCTGTTATTTATTCTATATTTAATAATCCCTCTCTATGACACACATTGAAGATGTAGGAGATGCTCTCATAAACTTTTTAAGATAAATCCATTTCTTTCCCAGGAGGTTCCACCTGACACAAACCATTACTGAAGATTGACAGGAAAATGTGCTGGTAGCCAAGACATGCTATAAGAAAAGAAGAAGATACTTAAATGATTTATTTGTGGTAAGTCATTTAAGGAGCTCTTTGGCCTCTGCAGAAAGGAGTAATGGGGGTACTCTACTTCTAAATTGAGGTAGAAACTGGGGGGGGAAATGAAATACAGAACTTGCCAATTTATTACATGCATTAGTTGTCAAAACAGTGTTGGCTTTTCCACAACTGTTAGTCAGATATAACTGTTTTCTAGCCAGCAAGCAGGAAAAGATAAGGACCATGAAGTGCCCTTGAGAACCCTGCTCTCCCAGGAAAGGGAAGGGAGATATTTTCATCACCCAGTGTGTAGTAGGAGGCTGACAGGAGATCATGTTGAATCAGTTTCAAAGTTCGATGCAAACTCAACAGAACTACAGAGGCAAGAAGTCAGAGAATCCTCCTAGGAGTCTAGGCTGCAGGAAATACTAAGTCAACTCACCTCTGAAAACCAAGGACGTGTATTAGCAGATCACTAAGAAATCCCAGGCTCTCTTCCACAGCAGAAGAAAAATATTAATGTTACCTGTCCTAAACAGAGGAACAGTTTTCCTCCCAGACCTGGTGGTTTGATAGAGGGGGCATTGGGTTCTAGGTCCTTACCTGACTAGATCACAAATCATGAACCAAAAGATCCCCTGAGCATCTTTACAGAGTGGGCAAGAACTAGCTGAAGGCATAGTAAATCTTTTCCACCGTATGTGCAAAAATGGAAGGGTCAATACCATGGGGGTTTTTCTGAGTTAAAAGTGGGTAAAAAACCACAAAACAGCAATAGAAAAAATATTGTCCATTTTTGAATTCTTGTGAACAAATGTTCAGTCAAATATTAGAAAAAAATAGCCCTTACTGAGAGGATAGATCTGTCATTTTTTCAGACCAAACAATTTCTCCAACCTATATTTATGGAAGGGGAAGAGAGAAGATGTGGAAAGGTACATGAGCCAGTCTGTGCAGCACAGGCTGCTTACAGATTTAATTGTACTGAGGCTGCTGTCTCTCTTTATGTCTGCTAGATTTAAACCACCTTACACCGTTAATAGATCCAAGGCAGCAAAGCACATCAACATGTGCTGAGCTCTAACTCATTCAGATTACTCACACGCCTAACAAATATCATGTGTTTTTCTGGGCTTCTCACCACAGAACCAGAAGCAATTTAGAAATGTTTTCACTCTTGAATGAAATTAAAAATTTGGGAGTAGTCAGCAGAGGCTTTTTCTACAAACCCTTCATTTCTTTGTGTCTCTGCAACTTGACATTCTGCTGTTTCTGCCATTTACATCTTGTTAATGCTGGGCAGGTGTTTTCCAGTGCAGGATTTTCCATTTGCAGGATGTCAGAGGGACACACACAGGACAGTGGGATTCTTGGAAGCTGCAAGGGACTGGCAGCCTCTCTAAAGCTGCATGAGAAACAGCACAATGTCAAAATTTACTCTTCAAAATGTTTCAAGGTTCAGATGTTACATCATGTATTTGGCTAAATTAAATTTCCCGGCAACTGTTTTCTTAAGCAAACATTTGTTTTCAAACCAATCCCCATTTTTTTTATTTTTTATTTCCCCCCTCAATGTAATATCTGATTCAGCAGATTTTAAATACTCAATATATCTTTAAATGCCAATGCACAACAAGTATAGCAGGTGTTTAATTGTGGTTTAAATATCCACATTTTTCACATTTTACAATCACAATTAAAATTAAGCAATAACACCAAAGGAGTTCCGGTATGCAGCAATAATACTTACCCATATAGTGAAATTGATAAGGATCCAGATATAATGATGCCCATTGTAGTAACCCTGTGGTGACTGATTGCTATTTTGCTGTTAGCAAACAACCAAGAAATACTTTATTTTTTTCAGAATTATCAATTTGTTTCTAGGGTATGAGAACAATGAAAATCTTAAGGGAGAAAGCAATAGTTAGTGAGGTATTAAAACAGTTCTATAACTAATAAAAACACTAAATCAAGTTAGATATGCAGCAGTGTGTCATTTCTATTTTAATAAAAAAGTACATTATTCTCTCCTCAAAATTACAAAATTTTATTTTTTTAGTCATTGCCAACATAATCGGAAAGTTAAAAAAGTCATAAATCTACAGTTTCTGGAACTGTCATTTATGTGATTTTCTACTCTTTAAAAATACTGAATATAGCACATGTATTCATAAAACAATCTTCTTGAAAACTTATTTGGATCATTGCTTAGAATTTTTTAAGGGGAGAGCCCAGGGAATTTCAGATAAAAACATCTCTGAGTTTCATAACATCTCCATACATGAGTGAGCTGTGAAACACATTCTTAGGAGATATACCTCCTACACATATTGTACTAGGTGGTAAAATAAATCTAATGAATTCACAGTACACCACAGATCCTGAGGTATGGAAAAACCAACAGACAACCTGGACCCTTGTAATGCACAGATCTAAGTAGTGAGATTCAATGTTCAAATAATAACTGATGGTACAGTGAGCCCCCATGTATTCATGACCCGCTATTTGCGAGCTTCAGTATTTGCGGGTGATTTTTCCGTGAGCTATGCAAACTCGGCGCGTGCGCAGATCCTACCATGACCTCAGTTTGATTGGCCCCCAGCTTTGCCGCTCGCGGCGCCAGCTCCGCCCCCTCCCCACCCGCACAGCCAGCTCCAGCCCCGTCCCCCGCTCGCAGGGCTCGCGGCGCACCCCCGCCCCGATCCCGGTCCCAGTCCCCGTTGTTTGCCACAGCGTCCTGCANCACTATGTGTTGGTACCACTCTGATAAGAAGGGCCACAGGGAAGTGGCATCTGCCATAAAAGATGGCCACTTAGTTGAGAAAAGGAAAATTTGAGACTTTTTGAGATTGTCCTTTTTTCCAGACAGGCTGAAACAACTGCACTATGACACTTCAAGCTTTATTTTCCACTCTGTCAGCTGAACCATCAATAATATTAATTCTTCTTTGCACCTGGGAAGCCTGTAGCTTTATGGGGAATTAAACCTTTATGGAGCCATACCGCCCAATCTTCCCTTTCTTCCTGAAATCAGAGGAAAAATCTGAGATTTTATGGGGCAAGGTGAATGGAATAGTGAGCAGTACACCCTTGCATTCCCTTCATTCATGTTTCACCTCAGCTCTCCTGAACATACAGAGATAGTGCTAATAAGCAGTATATAAAAACATAAATGGATCTGGACATGTTCAGCCGAAATCTGGATGCTCAGTCAAATCCACCTTTCTTTTTGAAGCTGTTTCCAATGAATGTACGTATTTCACTTTACCAAAAAAACCCAACAGGGTGATCTGGGAGACAGAAACTGAATTTGTTCCCCTTTAGTAAAATCGGAAAAAAAAAAAAAATTAATCTAGGAGGCAGAGGCATTCTAAGAATCTTAAAAGCACATGGTTTTTGACAGTGTAAGTCCAAACTGCCCTCCACAGCTCTCAGCTCCTTGGATTTGGACTTTGTAAACATTCTTAAGATAATAACATTTCATCCAAATCATTAGATCTCCAAAGCTCTCATTGAATAGAAACATGGTTTCTTGCCCAGGTCTAGCAAACTAGCCTGCTCCCAAATTAAACCATTGGTTAGAAGTGTAATTCCCATTGAAAGAAAACCAACCATTTCTAAATCTGTTCCTTTTCCTATAGATGTACCACCTCTAGGTCATGTAACAGGAGAGAGAAAGAATGGAAAGAAACAGGATGCAGAAAGGCTGCGATGTAGAAGACATCACATTTAGGTGAGAATACAAGCTACAAGACAAATGACTGGGTGGGAAATAATTCTCTGTTGATGGCTGGCTGATGGGTCACCATTGTATATAATGATGTGATTAAGAGGCAGTTCACATCATAAAAAGTTGGCAGTCTAAATAATTCAAGCACACACAGGACCAAAAAAAGAGAAACACTTTTTATGGATGGAAAACCAAGGTACTTGCTACCACTGTACTCTACATCCTTTTTATTTGACCCAATGAGCCTTTTCTTACAAATGCAATTTTGATGTGCTTAACAAAATGCATTCACTTCATGCAGTTGGCAGACTTAGTTGTTGCATCAAAAATAGTTAATGGCAAGTATCAGCATTTTTATATTTCTTTCCTTATGCAAGTATTTAATAACAGGGAAATAGCAAACAACAGCTGTGTAAAGGGAAAGAGCACTATAAATGAATGCTCATCCTGAATCACAGGGAATGATACAAGCCTAAGACTCAGACTGGGAACTTCCCCAGATTGCAACAAGGTGCTTCCGTGAACACTCAGTTTCCCACTTCTTCCCAGAAGAAACCTTCAGGGCATCACTCTTCACAGGCACCTTGTGCCAATAGGGGATCATGTAAGGAAATCATGAGTCTGCCTCTAAGTAGCAAGGACCCAAACATCCTCCAAAATTGAGAGATATGAGCAAATCAGGGAAACCAAAAAGATCCTGTTGGGACAAAAATAATCAAAAGGCCTGCATAAAGGACAGAATGCTGAGAAAGACTCCAGCTCGACTGGTACCAAACTGCCCATTTCTGAAGAGGAGGGCACATCAGCTGGGAACATCTGACTTGCATTGCCTTTGCCTTTGATGGCAACACTAAGCTTCAATTTAGGAGAGTTATGGATAAAAAGAGTTCTGGGGTTTTTTCTCTCTAGGCTTCCTTGAGCTGATCATGACGCAAAAAAACTAATTACAGCAATTAATACAGAATTAGAATAGTTTCATGCTAACTCTGTGAGTAGCTTTCTAGCAGCAGATTGCCTAGAGATACAGGGTTTGAAGCAAACTCTAAAGCTCTTATTTTCCTGATTACAGCTGTTGAAAAACTAACATGTTGGTCCTCAGAATGAAGAGGGAAAGCTGACTATGAAGCCCATGTGAGTACATTATTCTGCAAAGTGCAGCAATGCATTAATATAGACAGAGGGTTACAAAGGAACTAAGAAATGTGCTCAGAAGCCAAATCCCATTGCATTCCCGGGCTCTTCACTACTTTTCTGTGCAGGAAAATTATGCCTACCTGGTTATTTCCCTTTAGGGTCCCCAGGGAGATAAATGAATCTAAATGGGAAAACAAAAGAGCGAGAGATAAAGGGAAGAAGTCAGATGCAAATGTTCTTCAGCCACTTTAAATAATATTGGGCAAAATCTAACCAGTGCAGGGAACATAACACATGATAACAGCATGACCTCAAATGATTTACTCTCCTTTTAAACTTTAACATGTAGGTATATACAAGAATTAATATACATACTCTGGACAGTCATTACCCATGTTTAGTTTTGTATGGCACACAAAAAAAAAGACAAGAGAAGGAAAGTGTAAACACTCGCCAATATATTGTGTGCTGGCAATAGCAAACAAACTGAAAACTGAACAGTCATGCTTCATTCAACAAGCATAACTGCTAGCCAAATGCAGGCTTACAACTGTTTGGATGAAAAAGAGACTACCATCCATTCACCTCTGTATTAAGGATTTGATGGACTGTGCTGCAGCAAGCTGGGAATCAATCTTTCGGAAAGTAGTGGTATGATCACTTACTACAGGATACAGCAAATGAACTTCTGACATGCAAAATTTCCAAGACTCCATGGTTAATACTGACAGGGATCAAAAAAAGATCTCAAACACCTTCATCAGTGGGAACCATATGTGATTCCTAAAACACAACTTCAGCTTTCTTCTCAGTGCTTCAAGAGACTGAACAGACGGATTCACAGGTTCACAGGTTCATAGGTTATTCTGAGTTGAAAGGGTCCCACAGGATCATCTAGTCCAACTCCCAAGTGAACACCCACCCAGGGATCAAGACCACAAGCATGGAACCATGGGCACCATGCTCTATCCATTCAAGCCTCCCACCAGCTAGAACATGTCACTGAGCAACTCATCGAGACTTCTCTTAAACACCTTCAGGGATGGCANTTGGAGTCTGCCCATTCCTTTAGTCTGTCAAGGTCCGTCTGAAGGGCCCTCCTACCCTCTGGCAGTTCAATGTTTGCCCCCAGCTTGTTCAAGAAATAGAGAGTGAAATGAAGCTCTTTGACATAGGTTTGGGGCATGCTGTTGAGAGAAAAACGGGGTGAAGGAGAAGTAATACCTACGATACTTTGTCCTCTGTTACAAATATGACATGTACTGAGCTACTGTGGTACACCAGCAAGTTTGGATTCAGCATTCCACTACATATTCAAAGCACTCTGCATGTACAATTTAGACTTGACATTAGAAGGAACTTGTTCACAGAGAGGGTGATCTCTCAGTGGAATGGGCTGCCCAAAGAGGTGGTGGAGTCACCGCCCCTAGAGGTGTTTAAGAGAAGGTTGGATGAAGTTCTTGGTGGCATGACCTAGATATTAGGGTAGTGTGTTATAGGTAGGATGATGTGTTGGTAGTAGGATGGCAACAGGTTAGGTAACAGGTTTGACTGCATTAGATTAGGTAACAGGTGATAGGTTGGACTTAATGATCTCTATGGTCTTTTCCAACCTTACTGATTCTGTGATTCTGTGATTTGTAAGATAATCCTCAAGATAATGTGAAAAACTCTGATACTTGCAGTAACGTAACCTGTCAAAGAAACAGATGTGTCCACAGGAAAAAAATTTGAGTGTGGAGTCTGAAAATGTATGATACTAAGAAGCTCAATTAAACAAATAACCATTAATGGAACAAACCTGTTAAAATAATTCCTCTTCTATGCTCAGATTTTACAGCTTTAATAGATTTTTACTTTCACTTTCTTTAGCTAATCTTAAAGGAACACATGTTAGCATACTGTATTTTCCTGCTGTATTAAAGGACATTACAACTAAGACAGTATTATGAACCTAATAACTAACACATGATCACAAAGCATTACTATGTTAACACTTTCCTGCAGAGATGTGAAATGAATAGCATGTCTGTTCAGATGATTACTAGAAAGAATCGTGCTTACTAAGAGAAGAAAACCTTGTACAACCCTTTCTTTTTGCTTCACATTGCTTAGAACACACCTGATGTCCAGTGTCCATAGTGTTAGCCATCTCTGCATGTGAATTAGCTGCAGAATCAGGGGTTATGTATTAAGTTGAGACAATTACCAATGTATTTTTCACTTAAAAAAAATAAAATCTGTGACAAAACTCCTGAGATCTATGAAATTGCCCCAGGATTGAATTTGGTTCCATAGACTCATTGGAATAGACAAATGGAGTCAATTAATGTTTACTGGAATTGAAGAACCAAGTCACCATGCTTTCTGGTAATTTAAATGTCAAAACACTGAAAAAATGCCTTAGAGATTAACTGCCCAACACGTTCTCAGAGCCCAATTTGTAGGCACTTAGCAGTTTCAGGACTACATCAGTACGATAATGGTTACCTAGAGTTTGTTATTTACTTGGCCTGAAATACATTGTGAGACCCAAGCTGAGTCTGCACCTCCACTCTCTTCACAACACATACACAGAGCAATATCTTCTGGTAGGCTGACCTACCAACCAGTTAGCTACATGTTCACTGGTCAAACGAAATGCTTTGCAGTCCCCATGCTCCATTTAAACATCCCACTTCACACATTCCCAGTCCTCATGGCACTTGTTAATCATCTCTGTCTTAAATCGCTGTTGTCATGTTCTTCCTGCTTCTGGTATCTCCTTGTCAGCTCTATTTCTTTTCATTCCTCCTGCTCTTTATCTATGAACATACATAACTATAACTCTAAATAACACCAGTGACTCTTGGTGACCTGGTGTTGACAGCATAACTCACAGTTTTGCTCTTTTTTCTACCTGGCAGCAGGAATCAGAGGAAATATCCTTTCCTCACCCCAAATGTTTATCTTTACTGGCTCCATTATCACCTTGGAACAAGAGAATGCACATGACTCTTGCTGCACCTTCCTGACTTTCCTGCTTACAAACTAGTGCTGGTGTTACTCTTTTGCCCTACTTTTTATTGATGTTACATCCTTCCCCTATATACTTTCCAAATCCAATCAGTGAGTTTCAGAGTCAGTGAGTATCCACTCAACTACTTTCCAGCAAGCAAAATAAAGGAAGAGAAAAACAGAAACAGGAATGAATGGAAAATTACTTTCTGTCAAAGCATCAGTATGTGCCTTCATGTACACGGGTCAATATCAGTAGGATGTCAGGCCCATGCAGAGCCGATGTCTCGTGCAGATAACATCCTACTGATATGGACCCATCAAAGAATGATTTAAAAAGTTATCTAAAGATACCTGCTAATATCATAATATTCAGGAAAATGTCAAGATTGCAGAAATGGATGAGCATTTGCACAGCATCTTTGGAAGTTATTAGACTGGAGCAAGAACCAACACCAGAGCAGCACAGGGAATACCATAACAGGCATGCTAAAGCACGATTTTAAAGGCGTTTCTAGGCAGTGACACAGCTGGTATTTTTGCTAGTGGCATCAGCTCTAGGTAGGTCAGGTTGAACTGAAATCCATGGTGAATTAGGTCCCCATGCTTTGGAAACTTTGATTTTTTTCTTGGTGGTAAAAAAATACTGTACAGTAGAGAATTGTCATTAATGCTGAGAAACCTATTTCTCTAACATTATTATTACAAGCATGTGATGACATCCCAAATAACCCTGAAGAACATTCTTATATCTGTCACACTAGAAGAAGCTTGTCAGCCATACCTGTTTGCAGATTCAAGCTCTTTGCTCTTTCCAGTTTACTTTTTTCTGAAGTATTTCCTTTTGCTACTATAAGGCATAAGCACCATAGTGAGTAATGCTACTGGGTAAAAAAAGCCAATAGATTTCTTCTTCCTGAAGAAAATTTGTCGTAATATGCAAACTACTCATCCCCACCTGCAATCTGTGCCCTAGTCAAACATTCTGCCCAATTTGTGAGTAGGAACAACACTGTTCAAATACATGGCAAGTGGTGTAAGAAGCCAATAAAGAGCTTCCAGTGCTGAACTCAAATCGCAGCTAGGAATGGTGAACCAGCTCTCAGCTTTCAGGTTACACATAAACAGTTAATGGAATGTGCAACTGCTAATCTACAGCAGGTCATGACTGGAGTTGGCTGGAAAAGTTTAAAAGCTTCTACAACTGTGTCAGTTGTATTTGCCTTGTAGAAGGGAGAGAAGGAAAGTAGATGAGAGCAGGAGAGAGAAGAAATTTCACTTGCTTGTCCTTTCTTTTGTAACTACGTACTCCCAAAAGGCAGAGGGAGCACACCCGCCCTAACTCTCTTCTGACGCTCAGTGGTATGAGGGCAAAGGTGTAATTAAAATAAATGCCTATAATTTTTTTTTAATTTATGTTTTATTCTGATCTTTTACTTCCCTGAAAGAAGTCATTCCTGGCTTTTTTCAAGACATGGAGAATAAGGAGTCATAAAATTTTTCTCTCTGCTACTTAAAGTTAGGTTACTGACCTGTACCCTCTTCAACACACTGCTATCCGCTATGCCCAGGCTATAGAATAAATAAACCTGCAATAAAACCCACCTGCAAAATCTGGATCTTTCCCTTCAACTATACAATAACATTTCTGAAGTGTCTTTCCCAGTGGAATACAGATACTTTAAATACCATAGGAGTGTATTGATGAGACAAGTAAGCCGGTGCAGCTGCAATGTCTTCAGTATTTGCTGAGGGGCTGAAGACAGCAATGCCAACATCTGTCAGGGTTGGATAGCTGATCCAGCTGTAGTTCCACCGATAATAGCAGGATCCATATGTATGTTACTCCTCATACCACAACGATGTAGAGCCACAACACTGTCCATGAAAAGAGAAGACAAGAAAATACAGGTAAGTTAATTCAACTGCAGAAAAACCTCTGAATTAATAACCATCCAAACTATGTGGAAGGCAAAGAGGAAATAACTAGCAGCCAGAATAGATTTATTAAGAATAAATCACGTCAGACAAATTTCCTTTCTGTGAAAAGAAAGGAAAGGAAAACTGTGCATGTGGATGGGGAAAAGTAGTCAGTTCTCTGCTCTACTGATGCCTATTAAGACTGCAGATAGAAGTCAGCTCTGGGAACAGTGAGATATCAGTCTTGCAGCACATACTTCAAGAAAGATGTGGGAAATACAAGACTCTGTGGGACAACAATAACAATGATGCAAGAGTTGAAAATTGATTCTCTTAAGAGATACTGCAAGTGTCCTGGGTCAATTAAGATAAAATATGAATTAAATTTAGAAATACTTGAATGATATATACATAGAGAGAAATAAGAACTTTACTGGGAGAAAGGGAAAAAATTAATATAACATATATATATATATGTTTGAACAATAACAGTATATTAAAAGAAAAACCAAACCCACACTGGAACAATAACAACTGTAAACAAGTGGCAAAAATAAACAAGCACAAGCGGGTGCCTAGTTCAAAGGAAAACCAGGACACTTCCAGGACTCCAGGGGCAGGGAAATAGGGTTCAGAGTAGGCAAACCAGTGGAACAATGGCCAGTGGTCTTTTCCCGAATTGTCCGAGGGGCTGCAGGGAAATCCAACTGCAGGGAAATCTGCAGGGGAGAAGCTGCACTGAGATGAGAAGTCAAAAGTCCACGTGGTCCTGGGCGAAATGGCAGAGGTGAAAAACAAGGCGTCCTCAGTTCTAAAAGTCCAAATGAACTTCCCCTGCTGAGGCCCAGGAGCTGTAGTTATAGGGCCTCAGGCCCCTCCCACGTCACGTGCCTTGTGGGCATATCTTCACATGCCATTCGCAGTCACTCAGCCTGCCCTCAGGCCCTTCCCCTAGTCACATGCCTTTCAGGGAGGGGAAGATAAGAAAAAGAATCCTCCATTGTTTGTCTGGTAGAAAGGAGATAAAGCCCCTCCCCATGCCATATGCCTTGACAGGAAAAGGAGATAAGATACAGGATCCTCTATTGTTTGTCAAGTGAAAAGGAGAAAGCCCCTCCCGTGGCAACATTCCTCACATTCTTTTCAGGGGAGGGAAAAGGGACATAAGAAAAGATACCTATTGTCTGTTCCAGTAAAAAGGAGAAAAGTTTTACAATAGAACAAAAGGCTTCTCCCCATGACAGCAAGAAATGGAGAAATTTATTTATGGAAGAAAATAAGCACATGCAAGCCATAATAAGAATTTTCAGGTATAAAAGGCTACAGTAAACAGGAATAAAATAAGGTGTACATGATGTAAAATAACAAGATTAAAATGCAACAATGAGAACTCAAGTCAGATATTAAGAAAAACTCTTTAATATTGAAAATTGTTAAAGCCTGAAATAAAGGGCTATGGAGACTGCTGGAGTTTCCACTATTGCAAAACTTTAGTAAGAGGTTAAACAAATGTCTTTCAAGAATTATATATTGTCAGACTTCTTTAGTCTGTGTACTAAAGTCTGTCTACTCTTTAGGTCCTGTCTACCCCAGTTTCTATTTCTGTATCTCAAAACGAGTTAACACTACACTCAAGCCAGCTTTTGCCTTTTGCAATGTTTGGAAATCAGTGCGGCAGAGGCATAGATGTGACTCAGGAAGCAGTCATATTGTTAGGAGTTAGATGAGGAAAAGGAAGAAATACTTAATGCCTTCTTTGCCTCTGTTTTTAACAATAAGGCAGATTGCCAGAAGGACAACTGGACTTGTGGGCTGACAGGAGGAGTAGAGCTGCAATATAACAACCTAGTAATCCAGGAGGAGGTAGTTAGAGACTTACGGAGCAGCTTGAATCCTCACAAGTCCATGGGACCAGATGGGTTCCATCCGAGGGCGATGAAAGAACTAGCAGATGAACTCACTAGGCCACTCTCCATAATTTACCAACAGTCCTGGCTTACTGGTACCACAAGACTGGAAGTGGCTAATGCGAAACCGATCTACAAGAAGGGCAGCAAAGATGATCTGAGTAATTACAGACCTGTCAGCCTGACCTCAGTCCCGGGCAAAGTCATGGAACAGATAGTCTTGTGTACTATTACGCANATAGACTGGGGGATGAGTGGCTGGAGAGTGGTGAAATGGAGAGCGATTTAGGAGTAATGATTGACAGGAAACTTAATATGAGCCAGCAGTGTGCCCAGGCGGCTAAGAGGGCCAATGGCATCCTGGCCTGTATCAGGAACAGTGTGGTCATTTGGACTAGGGAAGTTATCCTTCCCCAGTACTCGGCACTGGTCAGACCACATCTTGAGTACTGTGCCCAGTTCTGGTCTCCCCAGTTTAAGAAGGATGTTGAGCTGCTTGAGAGGGTCCAGAGAAGAGTAACAAGGATGGTGAAAGGACTGGAGGACAAGCCCTATGGGGATCAGCTGCAGGAACTGGGCTTGTTCAGCCTGGAGAAGAGGAGACTCAGATGTAATCTGATTGCTGTTTACAACTACCTGAGGGGAGGTTGCAGTCAGGTGGGTGTGAATCTCTTCTCTCAGGCTGACGACACCAGAACAAGGGGACACATCCTTAAACTACGCCTGGGGAGGTTTAGACTGGATGTTAGGAAGAGTTTTTTCACAGAGAGAGTGATCTCTCATTGAATGGTCTGTGCAGGGAGGTGGTGGAGTCGCCATCCCTGGAGGTATTTAAGAGAACACTGGATGAGTTGCTCAGTGACATGGTCTAGATGGTGGGAGGCTTGGATGGATAGAGCGTGGTGCCCATGGTTCCATGCTTGTGGGCCTGATCTCTGTGTGGGCGTTCGCTTGGGAGTTGGACTAGATGATCCTGTGGGTCCCTTCCAACTCAGAATAGCCTGTGAACCTGTGAGTCCATGAAGGTATGCGCCTACGTCATGGAGTGGGATAGACCTGGACAGTTTAGCTCTGCTTTAACCCCGTTATCTGAAAACCAGTCTGAAGCTACCTGTTCAGGAAAGTTAAGGTCAGGGAAGGTGCAACTGCTCCACAGAGAGGGAATCAGAATTATTCTGGGTGTTTATCTCCAAATCAATGTTATTTTTGTTGATATATAACTTCAATATATGTGAAATTCTACTCCAAATATCAAGCACTAAGAAATGCAACATCTTCTAGCCACACACTTGTACGTTATGTCAATTACCACAGATGTATCCACTCCATACTGTATTAGTCTATGCTATTAATTGTGGGTATTTGTTACATACTTCCATTCCTAGGCTTGCCAATTGTCTGGACCACTCCTCTCTAGACTAGCTGGAATATATCTGTGTGGAATTCAGTTCAGCTCTGTTAGTGCTGTATTATGCATGTTGTCCTTTTGCATTTGCAGAGCAAGATAATGTGATTATGTTCAGGTCTGGTACAGTGATTTTTTACTTAATAGAATATTTTTTCCTAAAAGTGCATAAACTATGGAAGAGGTTGTACTAAGAAAACCACTTTTTATGATAGGAAACCCTCAGCAATATAACCATTAACTACCTCTGTAATTCTATAAGTAAAAAAAAAAATTAATTCCCTAGTGTAAGCTTTGATTTGAAGATTCACCTCATTGACTACCTAATTAATTCCTAATGATATAAGCATTGGTGAACAGAAAGTGCAATTCAGAAGGTCAGAGTTCTAAAATTAGTCACTAGATCTTATAATCCAAGTGCTGCTTTACTACCAGTTTCTGTTCTTTATTATCAAAAAGAAAGAAGAAAACATGACCTGTTTTAAATGTGGTCATAGAAGGCATTTGTACAAACTAAGCATTCATAATTCAGTTCTGACTATGAATTATCCCTAAATGAATATATTGTTATGTTTCTGACCTAAAAATACATAAACAGAAATAAAACTAAGCCATAGAAAGATTAATTACTGCATTGTCTTCCTCATGGAAAATAAGGTCTAGATAGTGTACTGCATTATGTGTGCTAAATAATCAATACTTTATGGCACATATTACCATATTTAACCGCACAAGTATATCTAAATACCCTTTTTGAGACATTCTAGTACAATACTCTGAACATAACTCATGATCATATTCAGGTGGATTAATGATTCCCTGAAATATACCCTGCATAGGAAGTCATATTTCATCTGCATCTATTTCTCTTATTCATTACCTAATCTTTCAAACCCCAAATCTTTCTGTAGCTCCTTCTGAATCTAAACAAAACATTTTCCAGTAGTATTTTTCATAGGAAGAACATAAATCTGTACATTTACCTTATCACAAACCATTCAGGAAAGCCAGCATTACAATTTTTAAGACGTTTGCCATTTTGAGCTCAATGCCTTAATAATCACTTGAAGACCCAGCTATAGCAGAATGATTGGTGAAAGAATGGTTGGTGAAAAGTTAGTAAACTAATTTCTAAACTGCCACTGACTTGCACCATGAAAGGTGCAAGGTCCTGCACTACAAGACATGGTTGCAAGATACACAACCCCTTTCTCTCCCTTCACGCCACTATGTAGGGACTCTGTTCATACAAACTCCAGCTGCATTGCAGGTTTCCTTTGAATTCCACGACAGATCTGGTAAGGGAGCAATACAATGCAATGTAGCAGAATATTCACAGGTTCACAGGTTATTCTGAGTTGGAAAGGACCCACAAGGATCATCTAGTCCAGCTCCCAAGTGAACACTCACCCAGGGATCAGGCCCATAAGCATGGAACCATGGGCACCACGCTCCATCCATCCAAGCCTCCCACCATGTCACTGAGCTCCTCATCCAGTCTTCTCTTAAACATCTCCAGGGATGGCGACTCCACCACCTCCCTGCACAGACCATTCAATGAGAGATCACTCTCTCTGTGAAAAAACTCTTATTAACATCCAGTCTAAACCTCCCCAGGCATAGCTTAAGACCATGTCCTCTCATTCTGGTGTCATCAGCCTGAAAGAAGAGATTCACACCCACTTGGCTACAACCCCCCCTCAGGTAGCTGTAAACANACTGGCTGCCAGCTGGATGTGGCACCATTCACCAACACTCTCTGAGCTTGTCCATCCAACCAATTCTTAACCCAGCATAAAATGTTTCTATCCAGGCCATGCTCTAAGAGTTTCTCCTGAAGCTTACCATGGGAAACCATGTCAAAGGCTTTGCTAAGGTCCAGGTACACAACATCCACGCCCTGATTAGGTTTGTCAGACAAGACTTACCTCTCCTAAATCCATGCTGACTAGTTCTAATGTCATGGTCATTTTGCAGGTGCTGCATAATAGCACACAAGACTATCTGTTCCATGACTTTGCCCGGGACTGAGGTCAGGCTGACAGGTCTGTAATTACTCACATCATCTTTCCTGCCCTTCTTGTGGATGGTTCTACATTTTGCCAGCTTTTGAAAACACTTTTATCAAAGTTCAATGACTTTTTTTTAATACTAGTTTAATCACAATTTGCATATGTCCCTTCACAGCTATTTAATGTCAGAATGGCCATATGTGTACTTTTAAAAGTCTGTCTACCACAATACACTTTTTGTACCGATGAACGACAGGGGGAGAAAGGTGCAAATTAAAAACAAGATCAAATTTCTATTGGAAGACTCAATTAGTTCCTATCACTGTATCTCATTTGGACTTACTAACTATAAAGAGCCCCTCCATGCAATCCTTGTTCAGAACACGTTTCATGTACAAGCTGTAAGCAGGTGACCAAGTTTCATTAAAGTCAACAGGATGTAACAGCCCACTCAAGTCAATGAAATGCCAAGTGTTTTCTCAGTCATGATGACTTGATGAATGAGCTTTCAGCACCAGCAGCCTGAGTCCAGGTTGATCCCTTGAAACCTGGTAAACATTCTACCACCCTGAAAGGAATAAAAAGCATCACCTTATGTCATCTGGTGCCGCTGACGAAGTTAAGTTGAGCATGCATTAGTCTTCTTTCTTTCCCCTGTAAATATACTGCTTATTTTTGCACTGTGTTCAATTGACGAATAACACTGTCTTTTAAAGTGGCATCATTTTGCAAATGTCACTGTAATTTTCCCCAAAGTATCATCCATTAGTTATAAAAGGTGCAAATGAAACGGATTTTAAAATTGGCATAGGGGTAGAAAAATGCAGACAGAATAATGCAGTAATAGCCTAGGTGGTGGTTGGATTTTTGGCAAGTTTTCAAGATTGAAAGGGAAAGAGAGAGAGGGGATCACCTGAATGTCTTGTGAATTTTTAAACATAAAGTTAAAAAAGACAGAATTATCAGAAGTTACAAAAGCACTTCTAAGGCAGAAATTGCAAACAAGGACCCACTATTGTCAAGAGAGAGAGAGAGAGAGAGATGCACATCTATATGCACTGAAATGAAAGGAAAATCAGACAACTTCACAGTTAGATCCTTGTGCAGCGTGTATCATATCACCTTCAATGACCTTTTACAGTACTGGGACTGGCCATTGACCAAATTTACAGATGACTGTTTGTAAGATGTAACATGACTGAACTGTATGTGCAAACAAGAGCTTGATAAGGAAGCCCATAACAGGTATCAGAAATATTAGGTATACAACTGAATTTTTTTACTACTTGATTGGCTTTTGGATTTATTTTCACTACCTCCTAAGTTTTCATGGAAAAACTGGACAGCATTATTTTATCCACTTTTATCAATCAATTCCTGGGTGACAAGAATTTTGACCAGCATTAGTCACAGTTACATGCATTACCATTGCCACCTATTCAGAATATTAAGTTTACAATGGTTTAAATGTTATGTATGAAAATACAGTCCTTAAATTCTTGTTTTCAATATACTGATTTAGACTTTTAAGTGAATTTTCTTTTTTGACATCTGAATTGCTTCCATTCTCTTATTCTTCTCATTTTCACTCTTGCAATGCACTAACACCTTTGTATGAATAACATTCTGTTCAAAAACAGAACTAAAGGCATTTTCTCTACTTTCTCTTCTTGTTCTGCCCCTTGGTCACCAAAATTTGAAGAACTCTCAAGCAGTAGAAAAAACATGTTGCCAAAGAGCAAGTAATCTCAGATAGGAGACCTTCTGCTTCAGCTTGCTGCTGCACTAATTCACGACTGACTTCTACCTATAATTTGCACCACCTTTTCGCTCAATACCTTAGTAATCAGATTATTAGCTATTCCATTTATTGACTCTTAAAACTTAAATATTTTGGCCGTATTTGGTAGTCAAACAATTGGGAATTACATTTCAAGAAGTTTTGCAGGACTTAAAAAACATGTCCCATCCCACTTTATTTTAGGATTCAATACTCAGAAAACGTAAGGCACTTATCCATTACTTAATCACACCCTGTATTCTTCTAAACATCAGTACAGGTTTGTCCCAGGTATAACTCTGCATTATACTATAATTCCACTACAGAGGAGGAAGAAAATACACACGTTTTGGGACTGATCATGAGCGACCATTTTCTCTTAATTATTCTGGGAAATAGGGTGACAATAAGAAGGCCTCTGAACCTTTTATTTTGTTGAAAGATCTTTTTGTATTCTATGCATACCTTGTTATCTTCCATGTATTTTAAATACTCTAACATGAAGTATAACAGTGCATGGTCAAGCAAGTTTACAGAGTTGTATAAAGTATGACACATGAGTATAATAAAATCCAGTCTTTGGATTCACATCTTACTTGGCAGGAACTGCCTGAAGATCATTTCCAATTTAACTACAGGGGTTTTGACATCTTTTACAAAAAAGAGTTCAAAATTTGAGGGCACAGTTCATTCGCCTTACTGAATACCCATAATTTTACATATTCCCAGTTTTCAAGAACACCAAATTAGTCATACATGTTTGCTTAAAGCAGTTTAAACAGTTGTTTACAGGTTCACAGGTTATTCTGAGTTGAAGGGACACTCAGGATCATCTAGTCCACCTCTCCACCAACTAGACCAACTAGACCACGTCACTGAGCTCCTCATCAAGTCTTCTCTTAAACATCTCCAGGGATGGCGACTCCACCACC
Organism: Pitta sordida; assembly: GCA_013390025.1. Taxonomy (NCBI): domain Eukaryota; kingdom Metazoa; phylum Chordata; class Aves; order Passeriformes; family Pittidae; genus Pitta; species Pitta sordida. Next base: position 12,397 of record WEKX01020937.1, on the reverse strand, counting down.
TCGCTGCACAGACCATTCCACTGAGGGATCACTCTCTCTGTGAAAAAACTCTTCCTAACATCCAGTCTAAACCTCCCCTGGCGTAGTTTAAGGCTATGTCCTCCTGTTCTGGTGTCATCAGCCTGAAAGAAGAGATCCACACCAACCTGACTGCAACTCCCCCTCAGGTAGTTGTAAACACCAATGAGGTGACCTCTGAGTCTCCTCTTCTCCAGGCTGAACAACCCAGTTCCCGTAACTGCTCCCCATAGGGCT
>WEKX01020937.1:1701-12113 GCA_013390025.1 Pitta sordida | reverse complement strand
TCTGAGCTTGTCCATCCAACCAATTCCTAACCCAACATAAAATGTTTCTATCCAGGCCATGCTGTAAGAGTTTCTCCTGAAGCTTACCATGGGAAACCGTGTCAAAGGCTTTGCTAAGGTCCAAGAACAAAACATCCACGGCCTTTTTATTGTCAACCAGGTTTCTTCCATATTTAAACATATTCTTGCCCCTCCTCAATGTGTATAAAAACTGTATACATATTTTTGTATTATATATTGTATAATGAATTTATTGTATATATATTTTTTTAATGGATGATGTTTATATATAGTATATATAAATGTGTGTGTGTGTCAAGTGATTCACAGATTATTATGCGTTGGAAGGGACCCACAAGGATCATCAAGTCCAACTCTTAAACCACACCACTGCCTACCTGGGGGGAATCGAACCCTGGTCTCCCGCATGGCAGGCAGGGACACTCACCACTGTACTAAAGTGGATTCGATGTATGGCATCTATTGCATACCTTTGTATTCAACTAGAGCTTGAACACAGTCAGTCACAATGGACAAAACAATGATTTTCTGATAATTGTGCTGTAAAAAAAAAAAGTTGTGGCTGCTGTTTTATTTAGTTAGTTTGAGTTTTGTTTGTAGGTTTAGGGTGTTTTATGGCAGGATTGAGTGGAATGGGGTTAATTTGTCTCTTGTTTCACCAATCAAATGCTTCGACTTTCTGAAGCAATCTATGGATGCTAAAGCTTTTATAACTGTTTTAACAATAACATATCTGCATTTGAGTTAAAGATATTGTAAGAAGTAACCTACTTTCAATCATCCTAACAAACACCAAAACATCAAGAAACCAAGTTCCAGCCTGGTTAGGATCTTGTAGTATCTCTTCCCTTTCATAGCTTTAAACATGAAAATGACAATGAAAAGTTTTCCCTTGGCTGTTACAAACGTACTTGGGACTACTCCCCTTTGGAAATGCATGGCTCTATCCATCAGCTCTAGATGAGACATAGACATCTCACTTTTAGATCACTAAAGATAATTAAGATGAATACTGTAATCTAGAGACAGGTAAAAGTGTGGCTCGGGGGATGACAGTAAAAAAGCCTCTATACTTGAAGTTAGCATGGTAGAAATAAAAGCCCCTTTAGGGAATATATGGGTAAAGGGTTCTGGCAATTTATCTTGAGACATCATATTACTATCCTAAGATGCTGTAGGATACCACCAGGGTTCACAGAATGGTAACACAATGCATTTTCTGTCTCCTTGAAGCTGTTTGTCATTTTCTATGCTTCTGAAAAAACCCATTACATTCTAAAATATTTCTCAGCTAAAAGCATCACCAACTCTCTTTCACAACTTGTTAATGGCACAAAAACTGGTTAGAAACTGTGTTCTAGATCCTGTAATGGGTGCTTACTGCTGCATTCACTGAATCCATCAGTGGCACTTCACAGACATCTAGCAAGCCTATTTGCTTCATAAATCATTGAAATGTGTGAAGACCTTTTGCGTAACCCAGAAATATTCTTTAAGTGTTAACATCAATAATAATGAAACCTGGCATCACAACAACTTCAGCAATGTAAAATATGGCATCATAGGGTTTCGCTTGACTTTCATTGAAGGATTTCTAAAAATAAGAGTACATCATCAAGAGTGACAGCTTGCTTAGTGACTCAACACAGTGGGAAACCTATTGCTCTAGAGGACTGTGTTCTGCCTCATTATTTAATACAGACATCACAACCATGCTGTTCTGTTTTTGGTTCCTAAATGCATGATGCAAAGGAACCCACACCTCAGTACATCTGCCTTAAAGACTGAGAATAATTCAGAGTTGTCAAATCTGCACTACTGATAGCATACTACTAGCATATGAGTGCCAAATTACACAATTTATTATAAGAGTTAGAAACATTTGATAGACTTTCTGAAACCTCAGATGCTGGAATTAAGATATTGTATGAGAATGCCTGCTTCCATTTGCTAAGTGTGCATACTTCTAGCACTCAGTATGTGAAGAAAAGCACTATACCACAAACAAAATACAAAGATTATGAACACAGAGACACACAGAAATCATTGGAAATTCAATATTTTTTGAAAAACTTGTATTCAGTCACATTTTTAAAAGTTCAACATTCACATTATTGCAGTAGTAATATTTTATACTTTAAATAGATCACCAAGGAGGCTATGAACAGGAAGAAAAATGAAGTGGGAGAGAATAGAAGACAGTGGAGAAATGGGAAGAAGGAGAGATAGGAAGAGAATAGACACCAGACAACGGCCTGGGTCAAGTATTAGGGATAAAAAGAGGCAGAAAAGACCTTGTGGAGAAAGAGCAAGGACTGGAAGTATATGTGGAGATATACTCGTGCAAAGGGAGTGAGGCAAAAAGATGATGGGCAAAAAGAGGCCAATAGATACAACAAGGTAAAGAGAAGCCAAGGCAGGACAGTCAGGAAAGTCAGGAAAGGGGTGGGAAACTTGTATTGTTGAAGCAAATGACTAGGACTGTGAAAAGAACTGGGAGACACCAAGGGAAGGAAGGCAAGAGATTGGCATGGTAAAGTTGGGAACCGTTGGTCAAACTGTGGGAAAACAAGCAAATGCACATGTGGTGGAAACAAGGACAGGTAGCCTGGGAAGAGTAGAGAGATGAAGTTTGGTTGCGTAGGGATGGGGTGAGGAGGGCCAAAGAAAAGCTGGAACTGAACTTGTCAAGGGGGAGTAGAGGGGCAGGATCACCTCCTCTGCTTTGTTGGCAGCGATTTTTCTAATGAACCCCAGGATACCATTGTCCTTGGCCACAAAGACACACTGCTGGCTCATTGAAAGTTTGTGTCTTCGAGGACACCCAGGCCCTTCTCCACAGAGCTGCTTTCCAGCAGATCAGTTCCCAGAGGTCCACCAGACCTCTCGGTCCTTGTGTCTCCAGGAGGGTCCATGAACTCAAGTTTATATAGGTGTTCTCTAACCCAATCCTCCTTGTCCAAGAGAAAGCTTTCCTTCCAACATTTTTTTACCCTGGTCTCTTGTGTCAGAGCGACGGCTGATGCAGAGACCATGTTCAGTAATTCTGCCGTCTTTGTATCCTCACTTACTACGGTACCACTTCCATTTAGCAACAGGCTTAAGGCTTCAATGGAAACATCTCTTACCACACCTCTTGAGTAGATGGGGACTAGGGGAGCAAAGTGCTTCACACTGAAAGTAAAGTTCAGGTTCATGACCACCTAAGGAACATGAATTTACTTTAGTCTGTGGAACCCACTGAGATGCAGCGTCCTGAAGGATTGGCTGAGGTAGGTGCCAGGCCACTCTCCATGATATTTGAAAAGTCAAAGCAGTCAGGTGAAGTCTCAGCAGACAGGAAAAAGGGAAACATTGTACCTATCTTACAAAAGAGAACAATGGAGGACCCTGGGAACTAGCAACTGGTCAGCCTCATCTCTGTGCCTCTTCTCTAGGAAAATCATGGAATGGATCCTCCTAGAAGCTCTGCTAAGGAGGTGATTTGGGACAGTGAGCACGGTTTTAAAAAGTCCTGCCTGACCAATCTAGTGGCATTCTACAGTGGCTTGACAGAAGTGCTATATAGGACAAAGGGAAACTACATGGTCTTTTTTCACAATGATGTAACCATTAGAAAATTCTGAACTATAGAATTAATCACTGAATCACAGAAGCTGCTCTGAAAGAAAGAACGAAATATGCTGAACTAACATATTGGTTTCAAATACCAAAAAAGTCCAGCCACATGGAGGAATGGTCCTCATATCCAGGAGTAGGACAGAATCCAAAAGTGTAAGATAAAACCAGAGTTATGATTTTGACCATGCTGAAAGAAAAAGGTAAAAATAACACAAACAATAGAAAAATATGAGACGGTGAGACTTCAACAATAAGTAGTTTTAGTAAATACAGCACAGTTTATTTTCTGTATAAAACACTGCCAGCATCTCTCCATTTCAAGATATTTTAGCAGAACTGTACTCACCCCACTGCAATTACTGTACATTGATGGTAAAAATGTTTATGCTGTGGCTAAAGTTGAATAATTAACTGAAAATTGCTATGCAGCACACACAACTGACAGCAAAAATGAGGAAAGGGTGATATACAAGACGTTTGCTTAAAAATACATTAACACAAACCTGGCAATCTCTTTGGGGTGTAAAATAAGTTCCTTTAAGGTAACCAGAGAAAGTTTCCAGTTTTTAATTGCTAGATATTTTCTCTTCCAGTTATTTCTATGTGATATAGTTGATCGGTAGCATTTAAGTGTAAGTTTTCTACAAACTTTTTTATCATCCTCGTAAGCAATAAGCGCATCAGGCACGCATCACCAACCAGTTGAGGGAGGGGATTGTCCCACTCCACTCTGCACTTGTGTGGCCTCACCTTGAGTATTGTGGCAGTTTCGGGCACCACAATATAAGACATTAAGCTGTTAGAGATGGTCCAAAGGAGGGCAGTGAAGGTGGTGAAGGGACTTGAAGGGAAGCTGTATAGAAGTGTGGCTGAGGTCACTTAGCCTGTTCAGTCTGAAGAAGAGGAGACAGATGGGACACCTCTTCGTAGTGCAGATACTGATCTTTGCTCTGTGACGCCCAGTGACAGAAACAGATCGAATGGCCTAAATTTGTTTCAGGAGAGGTTTAGGCTAGATATTAGAAAAAGGTTCTTCATTCAGAGGGTGGTTGGGCATTGGAACATTACCAAACCTGACAGAGTTCAAGAAATATTTGGATAATTCTTCCAGGAACACGGTGTGACTCTTGGGGATGTTCCTGTGCAGGCCCAGGAGTTGGACTTGATGATCCCTGTGAGTCCCTTTCAACTGAGAATATTCTGTTATTCTGTGAATAACAAGAATAATCTGTATGAGTGGCTAAAAATGAGAAGAAACTTGCAGAAAATATTTTATGTATAAGTAATCTAAAAGCTTCAGAGTTGAATAGACTACATCACCCTGTGATACCACTTCATATAACATTATATTTTCCCCTGAAAAATAGCACATTAGGCATGGTGCAAAAATAAGCAGAGATACAAAAATATGCAGTACCAGAATTATTCGTGTTGCTTGGTCTCATAGTGCCTGCATCCACTTTCACACCCTTCCCTCTCAATTTCCATTCTTTGTTCTAAATGTTTTTGGTCTCCTCTCAGTTATCTATCCCTCGTGTACCATCTTTAAAATCTTACCCACCCTTTAGTCACTTTATTTTGTCAGTTATTTGAAAAGAGGGCCATAACTGAACTTTCTATTTCAGAGGCATCAAAAAATAGTAAAGCACTTGTAAGTCATTGCTGCGTTTTGGGGTAATACATGCAATTACAGGGGCCAGAGGATGCCATCCTCCCAAGCCCCTGTGAGAGATAGTGAAGTAGTACTTCCTCAAAGAAGTAGAAGCAGATAGCCATGTAATCATCCCCGGCATCAGAGCACACAGGTAGACAGTGCTATGGATGTTGCATGGAGGGCAGGACTTCTCCCCAACCCCTGCTGAGCCTCGACTGAATCATCAACACTGTGGCCTCCAAAACAGGAGTAGTACGTGGTATGGTTTTGCTTGACAAAGATGTAACTCTGCTCCAGTACTACATCAATTTACTAACAGAAAGTGTAAGATGAAGCAGCACAAAAAATGCCAAAGTAAGTTCATAGCAGTTTCCTTTCTCCTTTAAACTTAAGTCATTGTTTTTTTCTTATTTGCCCAGAAAAAGAACTGGATGCATGTTAAACATATTTGGCGACAGCATAAAATAAGTTTTACTTAGCTAATACCAGGTTGAAGATGAACATGAACAAAATATTTGTGATTGGCTCAAAAAATAAGATTGCATGGATGTTAACATTGCATTAACCTTATAAAATAGCTGAGTTGGTGAAGTTAAGAGTTTTTGAGTGATGAGTGCTTAAACTCTCACTTGAAATCCAATTTCATGCTAGAAGGTACTCTCTGAACTTATTATTCTGTCTAATTTTTTTAAATGAAGGTCTCTTGAGAAAGGCTCTTAAGTAAACCATCCTCTCAGGGATAAAAGGATAGAAGAATAACTCAGGAGGACAAAATGCTGGGTGAAGGAAATAGACAACGCACTTTTAATGCAGAGGGCCACTGCCAGCAGAGCATTTCAGAGCTACATATTCCTAAGGGATATAGAACAGGAAGGGAGAAGTAAGGTGATAGTGTCTGATGATGATACTAAGCCTGTCATAGCCTGTCTACACCACTGCAAGAATCAAGTGAGTATTGAAATGACAGATGAAATCCAACAAAGTGCAATAGAAATGTGGCAAAAATGTGGAATTTTATATATATAAAACAGTTATTGCTGTTGAGGAACAAGATCTTGGGATTCTAACAGGCTTGTAAGTGGTTTTTAGTGTTCTGAGTTACTGGGAGTAGCAGCAGAGCAACAGGGACCGCTCAATATGTCACTATAAAAGCACTATAGAAAAGATTATCTATGCAAGTGCTTCAGTTCCTTCACATTGGAGACTGCTCTCAGACGCCAATGAACAAAATATCCAGCAGGAGGCATAGGACTGTAACCCTTTCCACTTGTCAACACTGAATCCACTGAAATAGAAAAAAAACTTAAAGGGGACTTTGGTTGTTAACAGCAAGCAAAAACTGAACAATTCTGCTTTGTTTATTTCAAATTCTAAGAGTGTCAGACTTCCCCCAAGATATATCTACTGAAATACAGGTATGCATCTTTCACATATATATAAAAGAATAGGAGCATATTTAAGTGTTCAGCATTCAGATATTCTTCTAGTACTTTAACAATTTACTTTTCTTCTCACTAAAAAACAACTGTTGTTTTACATGGGGTAAAAAAATTGTTAGGTATTAGGTACATAAACCAATGTTACACCATTTGTGAAATTCTTCATTCTAGATGTAAAAGAAATGTTTCTGCCCAAGGCAAACTCAGTTTAGAGTATTTCTCAACTCGACTCAAATCTAAATCCCACTCCACTCTACTTTATACTTTTCTCAGCGTTTACATCTATTCAGCACCTGTGAGGCCACAGCTAGGGTAATGTGTCCACTTCTGAACTCCACAGCTGAGAGCTCTCCGTGTCTCTCTGAGCTGGTGAGAGTCCAGCAAAGGGCTACTATGTGATGAAGAAACTGGAGCATTTCTCCTGCAATCAAAGCTGAGAGTACTGGGATTATTAGTCTAAAGAAGAAAAATACCTGATGGGAGGATGCTAGAAGGACTGAGCCAGGGTCTTCTCATTGGTGCCCAGTGAGGCAATGGGCACAAATGGAAACACAGGAAGGCTCTATCTGAGCATCAGGAAACACTTTTTCAGTGCCTGACCAACCACTGACACACGCTTCCTGGAGATTTTGCGGAGTGTCCAGCCTTGGAGATATTGAAAGGCCATCTGGATGCAGTCCTGGGCAATTGCTTTAGCTGGGACTGCTTGAGCCCAAGTGTTGGACCAGGGGATCTCCAAAAATCCCTGCCAAGCTCAACCATTATGCAACTCTGTGATTCTGTTTTTGCATCTGTCTTGTTCCCTCCCCCCAAAAAACTAATTAAAGAGCATAACTGTATGAATGTACATATATACAATATGTGTATGTGTGTGTATACATGTATATCTACAGAAATGCACCTACATTTACATGACCACAAAAAATGTATCTTGGTTCCCAAGTCACAAAGAAGGATAGTTCTATCAGATGAGACAACAGTCTCAATACTGATCCAACAGATTATTAGATTTTCAAGGCAGCTGCCTGTAACTAAATACCTATTTAATGATTGCTCTCATGCCAGTCTGAGCGATAATAATTACTGTCAGTGTAAGATTGTAAAGATAGACGTTTATGTAAATTATTTCTTTCCTAATAATTTGCAGAGAAATTACCTTTCTAGCCAAAAAGATATCTTGAATTATTGATATTGATTTTTATAATCTCTTCCTTAATATTTAGTCTGATTATGAATTAATCTGAATTATTAATTGAGGCATTAATATATATATATATGCATTATACCAAGCCAGAAGCAGAATTAGGTTTTTTGATGCAAGCTCAGAAATCGACCCTTGCAAGAACAGGTACTGAGAGTGTCCTGCAAGAATTTCTCTTTAGAATAATATGACAAAACTAATTTATCTGTTCACAAAAGATTTTCTCTTCTTCCCCAGCATGAAATAAATATATTCAATAATAGAAGTATTTAACTCAAAATTCATTTCAAAAATGAAATATTTAACTCAATTTCAGGAAGGAGGAAACAGTATCTTCAAGCTACAGCAGTGAAACAGACAAAACAAAATGACCTGTGATGAGTAGGATCAAGGAATATTTTTCCTTGGGTGTTTGAAATGTATTCCCATGCAGCAGAAGATCTGTTCAAAATCTGCCTAAGCTCTGTTCAGGGGCTTTTGCTGCAGACAGATCTTTTAAGAGCTCTTTATACATAGCAAATCTCACGGCTATTGTCTACTTGTCTTCAAAAAGCTACATTCCTCACAATATTTTTTATCAGTTTGAGAGGCTGAATTTGGGATACTTTCTCCAGCTCACCAATGCAGGCATGGGCAGAGAATTAAATACTAAGACAATATGTTAATCTAGATCAAGAAACAACAAGTGTGTAACAGTGTACATATCTTATTTTAATTTCTTTTAAGTCTACACACTTCAGTGTAACAAGCCTAGTAGCTAATAAAAGAGAACAGAAATTTTCCAAACATGTGAAAGCATTTGTAGGAAAGTCATTATTGTTACCATTACTTTTGCTAAACCTCTACTGGGACCACAGTCTTTTTATTTTTTTATTGCTGGTTTATGGTATGATACTGTGCAATTACATTGTCTCTGCCTATTTTTATGATAGTTGATAAAGTGTTCCTGAAACGCTCTGGCCTCAATGAAGCACTTAAGCAAAATGATTAGATTCTCAAAAACTTTCTCAACCAGAGTTCCCAAATAATGCAAGTCGCAACGTTCTGTCAAAGAAAGGGTGTCCCGTTTGGCAGAATGTCTGGTTTTTTTGACAAAGGAAAGAAGAAAATTGTCATTTATTCTGACAGAATAGTGAGGTCAAGATTTGCACTTCTCATCGCTGTAGTGAAGGGTTAGGCTTGGTCTGTTATGGCATCTGAGGAGCCATAAGCAACACAGGTGTGGGAAACGTAGTACCTATGTGGGCACATAGATATGGTATTGCAGCTTCAAAGCAGTAATCTCATTTTTAAAAAAAAAATCTGCCCCATTGTCATTGTTGCTTAGATAATAGCTCTGTATTAGCCACGTTACAGAATATCAGTTCCAGAACCCTCTCAGATGGTCTCAGCTCACAGATTTGAGATGTCAGAAATGGAGTAAGACCATTCTGAATGAATCATCTTGCTGCTGAAACATCAGGGGGTGATAAGACAGCTTGGAGAGTCAGCTAAGATGTATTTCAAAGAAAGCAAGGCATGACAGCAAGTATCTGCAACTATCCCTGTTGAACATTAGAAATATAATTTAACAAGAGAAAATTGGCTTTCCCAGCACAGATTGAAATAAGCCGATGAACAATGACTTTACTTCCCACAAGACTTCAATTACTCAAACTTAAACAAAAACAAATTCACAAATGCAACTGGAAGAATAAGAGTCATAGTTCTAGTGCTGAATCAATTTAACAAATCTAATGGTGTAACACCAATAGAGTAGCTGTTGTTCTAATAGCTATATTAAACCTCTGAGCCTAATCAAAATGACTTTGATATTTCCATAAGGCAGAGTAAACTCACACTGAGTACTATACTTACACCATTAACAGTATTGTTGCCTTCTTGATGATTAGTTTGTGTTTGGAGTAATTTACTATATTTTACACTAGAAAGGAGAAATTATGCATTAGGGAAGGAACATTCCTTCTTATTTGTCCCTTTTTGGAAATGGAGAAGTTTATCTGGTCCCTATCATAGTTTTCAAATTTTGTTCTCTCCAAACTGGTTAAAGTTGCAAATAAGCATCCCAGTATTGGGCTGGCTAAATTTTGATCTAGAACATATACATACAATCCTCCATTTAGCAAGCTTTCAGGGCTACTGTATATGTATACAAAGGCACAATTTAGTCCTCTTCAGTACCTTTTTACATCTCTTCATAAAAGTATTAATTTGTCCAACAAAGCCAAAAAAAGTGAATAGAAACATGTAAACGAATTAGTAATCCCATGCCTTTCTTGGCTGGCCCTAAGGTAAGGCCCATATGTTTTAAGCAATGCCCCTGTGAAATGCAGCATCTCCTAAGCATTTTTGAAGGCTACTTATCTCTCCATCAGAATCTCATCAGTAAACACATTATGCATTATGCAGAGTAGTAGCTGGGCACCTGAAATGGGGGTGGTCTCAATCTGGAGTCTTATGTTCCAGGAAAAACTCA
>WEKX01020934.1:1098-19437 GCA_013390025.1 Pitta sordida | reverse complement strand
CTTCTCTGGACCCTCTCGAGCAGCTCAACATCCCTCTTAAACTGGTGAGCCCAGAACTGCACACAGTACCAATCCAGAACTAAACTTCAGCGTTATCCCATGCTTTTGATAATTAATCATAAAGTAAAGAAGTATCAGTTATCAGTCACAATACAACACAAAATAGTTGCAATTCAAGAACTTTTCACCTGAAAATTCACTAGGACTATGAAATAGAATGTAATAATAATAATCAATGGTATCTTTCTTAATAATGTTGAGCACAATTTGTTGGAAGCAGTACTTATTAAAACTCCAGTCCCACAGGAAACAGAACTTCCTAGGAAGAAAATATCTTATAGCTCTTGTATTTTGGGGATTGGAGGGGTGTTGTTGTGCTGATTTTTTGGGGTTTGCGAGAGAGAGGTGAGAGAAAATATGGAAACAGACTCAGTATATAAGATGCAACAGTGAAGTTTTCACAGGTAGTGGAAGGAATGTGGGAGGTTGTTTTGAAATGAATAATCACAGCTGCCTTTCACCTTTGGGAACCTGCACCCAAGCAAGGTCAAAGAGAAAACTAGTTTTGTGATCTCTTGACAGTCCCAATCTACAGTTAGAAGTTAGAAAAAGCTATGACCAGAATAGAAAGGGGCTGGCAGTTAAGGGCTGCGCTGAAAGCATAAAGTTTTCACTGACGTGTTTCAGCCTCCAGGATCCTGTGAGACCTCACCCCAGTGCGTAACATGAGGTTATCCACCTATTTAAGGTTTTATCTTTAAGATATCGATGTCTTGACCTGTACAATTCCAGTCTTATCAGGAAGAGTCTTCCTCATTGCTTGTTTTCAGAAGTGTTAATGGAAAATACAGTCAATTTCTTGCCACGCCCTCCAATCATTAAGAAACTACGTAACATTGATTATACGCTCATAAATTAAAGGAAGTTATAGTACTTACTCAAGAAGTTATAAGATGCAGTTTTCTATCACTCATAAAATTTTGTAATGGTTGATGGAAAAATTAATATTAATTAGGCCAAAGTAGATAACAATTAAATAAAATATTGTGTCTAAGTGATCTTTAGGTTGGATTTTGTGATTTCTGTTTGGAGCTGGCAGAAGATAGTTAGAACACAAAGCATGATGACCTTATTTCACCACCTTCAGTGATATCTTATGGTCTGACTAAAGAGATTAGATTTTAAATTTTTGAATCATATTATACTTCACAGATTCACAGATTATTGTGAGTTGGAAGGGACCCACAAGGATCATCGAGTCCAACTCTTAAACCACACCACTGCCTCCCCGGCAGGAATCGAACTCTGGTCTCCTGCATGGCAGGCGAGGACACTCACCACTGTACTAAAGTGGATTTCTAATATCTGTCTACAGATACACTTGCTTTTTCTTACACTTTTATACTTCCATATTTACAACAATATTTATTTTAGAACACAATTCAAATGCATTTTCTATGCTCTTATTATCTGCAACATTTATAATCTAGAGTAATTCATCATAATTTCAACACTGAATTCAGATTTGACAGTGTCCAATTACCGTCCACATTTTTAAAAAAATTGTACTGAATCTGCAACATGAAAAGCTATTTGCAAAATTAAGGAATAAAAAAGTTTCAATCGATTTGTCACATCAACCCTCTACAGAAAACCCATCTTCTGCTTATTTATGTGCTTCATTGAAGTTGAGTTCCATGGTAATTCAGCAACATTACAACATTTTTAAATAGGAAAAAAAAAATAGTATTGTCATCTCTCTTCTTGCTAAACCCTGAGTAGAAATAGTCTAATTGAATGGAGATAGGGTGTGGGTGTGTTCTGTTTCATGTGTAAGAAATAGTTACACAGGAGAAAAGAAATTCTTATAATTTTAGTTTTTATAATGATGTAATTTGTGATCACTTTCCCTTACTAGAACCTCTGAAGATAGTATTTCCAACACCTGTATGATCGTCAATGTTAATCAACAGAAGAGTGCTTAAAAATGTTTTTGTAAGAATATTTTTTAAATCCTATCCCATACATGATTTAGCTTTTTTCATCACTGAATAGGAAACCACACACAATAATGTTACTTACTAGCTTTTAGAAAGAAAGTGTTGAAATATTTAGTATATTCTGCTATAAATAATGCAATGCATAAAACAAATATTGTTGTCTTACTGGAAGGTCTAGTATTTGTTAGTGCAACTTCTACTTGCTAAAAAATCAGATCATGGTAAGAAAAAATCATTAGCCATTATAGGTCTAGTATTTTTCTTCCCATTTAATTTAAGTTGTTAGTTTACTCTATTAAAAAAATTATAAAAACTTGCTTCAATTGTCCAGCAGAATATCTGCAATCTAGAGCACCAGCACAACCTATTTAATAGTCCTTCCAACCCTGTGTCCTCTCTCCAACCACAATTAACAGTTCATACCTAGGGAAAGAGTGCAAAAATAGTGCTTCACTCAGTACTTCTCAGCTTTTAGCAGTCCGTTGTTTGGGGTGTTAATACATTGGGGACCATCTGCACATCATCCTTGTCATAGCTTTCAATATACATTTCTGCTGAGTTTACTTCAAGTCTTATTTTGAATACACTTTTAGTATAATAAACTAGTCTTCAGGAGTAAAATAATTGAACTTAAGACTTATTCAATAGGATTATTGAACAGTGAACAACACATAAGCTTGACAATTTGCTCTCTTATGGGGTTAAACGTGTCCAAGGTCAAGGATTTGATATCTGGATGGACCAATCACTACAAGGTTGGACTTGATCCTTGTGATTCACTCTCAACTCAGAATACTCCGTCATTCTGTGTTTCAAGCTGAAATGTCAATCTGACTTCACAAAATACTCAGAAGTAAATCAGAAGTTGTTTTTCCTCTATGTCTCTAAAAAAAAATCCAAACCATATTCAGTATACGAAAAAGTGCTAAAATAATACGGTATTTTCATCACAAAAGTGTTTAATTTGAAACTGGAGCCTGTTATCTTCAGGGCTGACTCACTGCTTTCCTAAAACTACTATCTTACGGGAAAATAACCAATTATAATCTAAATCCTGAAGAAATTCTTTTGCACAAGTTGTTTTTCAAGTCTTAAGACATGGAATACAAAGTACAGTCGGCCCTTTTGCACTTTGCACCCCCCATATCGCGGCTTCAGATCTTAGCAGCATGATTCTTTAGCGATGAAGGAGACTCGTTTTCGCAACTGCGCATGAAGAACCTGGCGTGCATGAATATTCAATTAGGCAGTCATGAATATGCAAATCCACATGCACAGCCACCACTTCCCCCTGGCCCTGGGACGGCAGTGGTGGCACCGCCGGTTTTCCCAGCCCCGGTGCAGCGGCGGCTGTGGCGGGGCTGCTCCTCTCTCATTCCCCCCTGGCACGGCGGCACCACCGGTTTTCCCAGCCCCAGTGTGGCAGCTGCGGTGGGGCCACTCATTCCCCTCTTCCTCCCCTGATGCATCCGGGCAGCACCGCCAGTTTTCCCAGCCCCACTCCCCCACCTGGCGCAGTGCAGCAGCGGTGGGACTGCTCCCATGGAGCTGCCGCTGTGCAATTATGAAAGATTTACACACTCTCAGGTGTCCGAGACTTTCTTGAGTGACTCTCCAAGACATACTCATCTACGCCAAGTACGGAAAGACCAGACCTACCCACCCCGAAGGACACTGGGACAGTGGCCCAGGCAGCTCTCCACACCCGTGTCCCTGGCCGAGCTGAAAAGAGCTTTTCTCCAGCGTGGCGTGGCTGCGAGCGCTGATAAGGGCCAATACAAACACCGATACATGGCAACACAGTGCCGAAACAGCGCTGGGGCCCGCGTGAGGCTGCGAGGGAAATTTGCATATTAATGAGCTGCCAGTCAATGCGGAAGGCGAGCTTTGTGGGACCAGATTAAGCCCTCATGGCCGTGATATAGAAGACTCTTTGCCACACTCTTCCATCTAGATGTTTCTTAAGAAGAAACACAAAACACATTTCTTCTCCATAAATGTGGAGTAACAAATATTCATAATCACAGAATCACAGAATATTATCAGTGGGAAGGGACCCACAAGGATCATCAAGTCCAACTCACCATCTAACACCTGTGCAGAGACTGAAAGCCCATCCNCATCCTCGTTGCCCTTCTCTGGACCCTCTCAAGCAGCTCAACATCCCTCTTAAACTGGGGAGCCCAGAACTGCACACAGTACACAAGATGAGGTCTGACCAGCGCTGTGTACAGGGGGAGGACAACCTCCCTGGACCGACTGACCACACTGTTCCTGATGCAGGCCAGGATGCCATTGGCCTTCTTAGTCACCTGGGCACACTGCTGGCTTATATTGAGTTTCCTATCAATCAGTACACCTAAGTGTCTCTCCACTTCACTCTACTTTAATACTTTAATACTGTAAAATATCTCATAAAATGCAATAACAATTCAGCATGACTACTAATGGCATTTTGCATGAATGTCTTGTAAAACAGAGGAGGGATTCTGCTTAACTTTACCTGTTTGTACTGCACAAAAGCTCTTGTCCTGGTGTCAATTAAGACAGAGTATAAATTGAATTTAGAAATACTTGAATAATATATAGAGTGAAATAAGAACTTTACTGGGAGAAAGAAAAAAATTAATATAACAAATATATATGGATATATATATTTGAACAACAACAACTATATCAACAACCATGGAACATTGATGACTGTAGACAGCTGGGAAAAAACAAATACAAGGGGGCCAAATTCGAGGGAGACCAGAGCACCCCTGGGATTTCTGGGGCAGGATAGGCAAACCAGTGGAGTAACGGCCAGCGATCCTTATCTGAAATGTCCGAGGGGCCTCAGGAACATTCAGTGGTTGGCAGGGGGAAGGGTGTACTGAGATGAAGCATCAAGGTCCACGTGGTCCTGGGCAAAATGGCAGTGGTAGAGATCAGAGGCTAAAACAAGGCTTGCTCAGTCCAGAAGATGCACAAACCCCCATTCTGTGAGGCCCAGCAGCTGTATTTATAGGGCCTTGGGCCCCTCCCATGTCACATGCCTTGTGGGCATGTCTTCACATGCTATTGGTCGTCACTCAGTGTGCCTTGGCCCTCACGCCCCTCCCCTAGTCATATGCCTTGTGGGGAAGGGAAGATAAGACAAAGAATCCTCCATTGTTTGTCTTGGTAGAAAGGAGAAAGCCTCAGCCCTGGCCACATGCCTTGCAGGGGAGGGAAGGGGAGATAAGAAAAGAACCCTATTGTCTGTTCCAGTAAAAAGGAGAAAAGTTCTACAAAAAAACAATAGGGCTCTCCCCATAACAGCTCTTAATACAGTTTCCTTGTGAAAAAAGAAAACAGCAAGCATGCACAACTTTTGTCAGTTGCCCTTTCCTTGGGAAAAATAAATGATGGCTCATGGTAAGAGCAAGAAAGGAGTTGGCCAGTATAGAACAGTAAATGGCCCTTGCATAGTGCAATTTTCATTACTTTTTTTCTCCCTGTTAATTTTTCCAGAGATAAACTGTTTGTGATGAAGAGTCCGCAATTAACAGCTATTACCCATATCCTCCACTTGAATATCAACTTATCAGCCAAGACAGTTGTAGTGAGAATTCCTTCTGTACTAAGGGCTCATTAAGGTTCACTGAGGCTTTGTTCAGAGCTGTCAACATGGATCCATTCACATCTGTTACCTCTCCTGAGTTAGGCTTTGCAGACACCAATAAAACTTTGAAATGCTCATTCTGTAACTCTTTGTTCACTGCCTCTTTGTTGTTAGGGCAATTTGGTAGTACTATTACAATTGTCTCTTCATTGGTAAGATTTATTTTGAACTCAATAGGTGAATACTAAAAATATTGCATCCTTTGCATTCATAATAAAACCTCTACTGAAGTAATTTAAAGAGATAATTTTTCCATTTTGTTAATGTTTCTTTGGGTGTTTGGGCCTTTTTTCATAATTTGCCCCATAATCATAATTTGATTGCTACTTTCAAAATTGTGAAATACACAATGGCAACTAATATGAATGAACCACGTTTAAAGGAAATAAAATTATAATCTCTTAAAAAAGAAGAACAATATGTCTAAATTAAAATAGTAGTCAACAGAACACAGAGTTGACATTTACAAAGGTTATGTTTGACTGTAAGAAAATAAATAGCAGGTATTTGTGTACACAGTTGTCAATTAGGATTGCATATGTGTCTCTGAAATAAATTTATTTTTGCCAATGACTCCTTATTCAGGATGCAAAAATCTACTATTAGTGTTTGATAAGTACTCCTGACTGAGATAAATAACTAAGAATAATAGATGCCTCTTTAAATTAGCATTTTCTTTTCATGAGAATGTCACTAAAATTAAAAAATAATGTAACATCTAAAATCAACATAATTGTTTGGATAGAGAAAAATTAAAATTTAGTAGAAATTGAAAAGTTACAAGAAAAGACTTTTTATGGTAGATTCATGTGAGACAAGAATTATTCTTCTTAATGTTAAATTAAGTAAATATGTTATTTATGTACTTTAAATTTCTCATCCATAATAGAGCTGCTAATGCAGACATGATTTCTCTTGAAGGATACTTTTTAACAACTGAAGGCAGAAATAATCTGCAAAACATTCTTATTTATTGCAATGCAGCTATGTGGCTCCCTAAATGCCTGAACCTTGAGAGTGATTTATCTGTAATGCAAATTTTATTTAGTTTTTGTCCTTCATCAGGAAAAGAAGCTCCCCAGTTGAAACTCAGAAGGGATAGAGTATATTCTTCTGGCATCAGCATGGAGTGCTGTTCTGCCTTGCAAAGGAAGCATGCTGCATTACTCATTAAACCTGAGTTTTCTGGATGGTACAAAAACACCTGGATAGAACACAAAGAGACTCATTGCCAGAATCACATCCCAGTGTCAATTTAAGTCAGATTTTTTCATGATTTTGCAGCAGGCAGTAAAACCCACTTATTATTCCTCCTAAAGAAGAATTTGCATATAAATTAACTAAGGGATTCTTTTTTCATTTTTCCCCACAAGACAGATTATTACTCCATAGTCTGATGTCTATGAGGCTCACCAGCAAGGGTTATCCTGGTTCTAGTCCATGCTCAGAATAATTTGGACATTTTACATTTAAACAGTCATTGAACAAAATTAACAAAGAATCCTGGCACAATGGATTTGAAACTATGTGTAGTGAGTTGATCCCCACCAACACTTAAACACCTGCCCAGTTCACTCTTGCTCACTCACCTATCTCATGGGATGGGACAAAAATAGAAGAAAGGCAAGAAAAATTTAAGTCAAAATTATGACAGCTTAATAAGGAAAGCAAAAGCCGTTTGCAGAACAAAACACTTCCTG
This sequence comes from Pitta sordida, assembly GCA_013390025.1. Taxonomy (NCBI): domain Eukaryota; kingdom Metazoa; phylum Chordata; class Aves; order Passeriformes; family Pittidae; genus Pitta; species Pitta sordida. The sequence goes on along the minus strand of WEKX01020934.1, from coordinate 12,091 downwards.
CTGGCAGGCAGTTGTCCAGCCACTTCCTGGAAAATCAGGATGTTGGTAAAACCAGTGCCATAATCACAAACATTCCCTATATCCTTCTCTTTACCTCAAGCTTTTACTGATAAACATGACATCAAACTGTATGGAATATCCCTTCAGTCAATTTTTGTTAGTTATCCAGGCTATGTCTCCTTCCAACCTCTTGCTCACCCTGAGTGAACTGCAATAGGAAAAAGCCTTGATGTGGTGCTAACACTGTTCAGCAATAGCCAAAACACTGCTGTGCAACCAACACTCTCTGTCAAATTAAAATCTCACTTCAGGACTTACCTTGGCTTTTACTGAAATCAGTGGCAACTTCTTCCTTTTAAAGTACCATGATTACCTCTGCCTAATGTTTTTTCTCGTAATATTTATGTCTTGTTGAAAAACTTGTACAGGCAAAGAAAATTAACATCTCGAGGGCACGGGACCCAGGGAAGCAGGAGCATTCCCCACACACACACACCTCTTCGGACACACGGCCTTGGTGCCCCAGGCAGAAATAGCATGGGCCAGGGACTGGCAGCACAGGCCAGCCAGCAGCCGACTTCACCTTGAACTGTCGGGGGCTCAAGGAGGAGAAGCACACAGGGAACCAAGACCTCCCACCTGTGGGTACTTAAGACATTACCTTTCCTGCGACACGGCGAACTGGAACATAGTGAACAGGGGCAAGGCAAACAGGGACGTTAACTGTGGGGGGCATGGGCAACTCGGAGGGGTAGGTCCTGCCTGACCAAGCTGATCTCCTTTTATGATCTGTTGACTCACCTGGTTGATGATCACAGTGGATATTGTGTACTTGGATCTTAGCAAAGCCTTTGACATGGTTTCCCATGGTGAACTTTCAGAAGAAACTCTCTGAGAGTGGGTTAGACAGGATCATTATGTGTTGGGTTAGGAATTGGTTGGATTGACGAGCTCAGATAGTGTTAGTAAATGGGGCCACATCCAGCTGGGGGCTAATCACTAGTGGAGTCCCACAGGGATCAGTCCTGGGCCCAGCACTGTTTAATATCTTTATTGATTATATGGACAAGGGAATTGAGTCCACCGTTAGCAAGTTCACAGATGATACCAAGCTGGGGGCAAATGCTGAACTGCCAGAGGGTAGAAGGGTCCTTCAGAGAGACCTTGATAGGCTAGAGAAATGGGCAGATTCTAATAGCATGAGATTTAACAAATCCAAATATCAGGTTCCTCACTTTGGAAATAACAATCCCATGTATCGCTATCGGCTGGGGGAGGAGTGGCTGGAGAGTGGTCAAATGGAGAGGGATTTAGGAGTAATGGTTGACAGAAAACTTAATATGAGCCAACAGTGTGCCCAGGTGGCTAAGAGGGCCAATGGCATCCTGGACTGTATCAGGAACAGTGTGGCCAGTAGGACTTCCCATATACTCGGCCCTGATCAGACCACATCTTGAGTACTATGTCCAGTTCTGGGCTCCTCAGTTTTAGAAAGATATTGAACAGCTTGAGAGGGTCCAGAGAAGGGTGGCAAGGATAGTGAAGGGACTGGAAAACAAGCCCTATGAGGAGCAGTTGTGGGAGTTGGGAGTTTCAGTCTAGAGAAGAGAAGGCTCAGAGGTAACCTCATTGCTGTTTACGTCTACCTGAATGGAGGTTGTAATTGGGTGGATGTAGATCTCTTCTCTCTGGCTGAGAGCACCACAACAAGAGGATATGGCCTTAAGCTATACCAGCGGTGGTTCAGAATGGATGATCTAGACAATGTCTGGACAATGGGAAGCTTGGATGGACAGAGCGTGGTGCTCATGTCTCTGGGGTTGGGGGTGTGATCCCGGTGTGAGAGTCACTTGGGAGTTGGACTAGATGATCCTTGTGAGTCCTTTCCAAGTTGAAATAACCGGTGAACCTGTGTGAACCTGTGAAAGACATATCTTCCCAAGGACAGTCTTAAATGTTTTCTCCTCCTGCTTTCAAGAAAAGCTGATTCTCTGGTACCGGAGAAGATAAGTGTCTCACAGATATGCTTGAAGGGCCCTGCAGCAAGGGAGCCAGGCAGATGATAGAAGGTCTGAATGAAAACACTGTGCACGCTTTTTGGATGCATGCTGCTTGCACTGTCATGTTAGTGTTCTCAGCTTTTAAAAATAGATTTTCTCAAATCCTTCACTGCCTGGTATCTGGTGTACTAGCACATAATCTTTCTTTGCACAGAGTAATGAGTACAATAGAGATGATCTTGGAATGAGGAAACTGATTTACTCACCAGAGGGTAAATTTCATATTTGTTACCATCCACATGGGGCCATTCACTTAGGAGTTTGACTCGATGATCCTTGTGGGTCCCTTCCAACTCAGAATATTCTGTGATTCTGTGACTGATTCCATTACTTAAATATTTCTATTATTCATACCATTAGTTTTAACATTAGTAGTCAACTCTGAGTGTTATTGTCAGTTGTAGTCTAGCTGCCTCAATACTTCGTAATTGGAGCAAAAGGATAAGTTTGATTTTTCCCCTGGAAGAGGCCTCATTCTCCTGGCCAGATGCATGAATATTTTTGGACGAGTGTTACTGAATTTAGGTCCAAAGAGACTTTGAGATACTTTGTGAGAGGTAAACAATAAAGGCTAGGAACATGGAAGCAGAGACTGTTTTGAGAAGCTTGACTAGCTTCTAGGAAAACGTTGCTGCCTATTGGGCAAGAAGAGATAAGCATTGAGGCAGGTGAGGTCTCTCATGAAATGTACAATGATAACAATAAATAGGACCTCACTGACAGACTGAGGGAAAAGATGTCAGAACAAGGTGAGAATTCCCAGACTAAGCATATTGTACAGAGTCATTTATTCTTCATCACCAGTACCCCCCATGTTATCTCCCATAACAAAGTGGTTCTGCAAGTCAATTAACTCTATATTTTGCAATATCAAAAGCAAATCTGAAAGCAGCAAAACAGGAAATATTCCACTGAGGTCATCCTGTCTTTTTCCACATATGACACCATAAACTCACAGTTGCATGTCCCTTCGTCATGCATAGAAAAATTAGAAAACAATTTGATCTGCTTTGTCTTCTACATCATTGTTTACTTTGAAGAAACTGCTGGCCAAACATACTTCACTTAGTACTAGGTAGCACTTTTGATACTGAAAGATGATTTTAAGACCAGAAGACCTTCTGGACATTTTCCTGGCCAAAAAAGTTGCCCTTAATTATTCTTGAATGTTTTTTCACCTGTTTCAATTACATACAGTTTATTTGTCAGATCAGTGACTTCTCTGATATGCTTTGACATCTCTAGTGCTCACCTCTCTTCTCTAGGCCCTCTGAACTCGAAGGGCAAGCTCAGAGGGTGGTGGTGAATGGTGCAACATCGGACTGGCGGCCAGTCACTAGTGGAGTCCCACAGGGGTCAGTGTTGGGCCAANGACCTCATTGCTGTTTACAACTACCTGCGGGGAGGTTACAGCCAGATGGGTGTAGACCTCTTCTTCCAGGCTGACGACACCAGAACAAGAGGGCACGGCCTCAAGCTACACCAGGGGAGGTTTAATCTTAACGTTAGGAAGCGGTTTTTCACAGAGAGAGTAATTGCATATTGGAATGGGCTGCCCAGGGAGGTGGTGGAGTCGCCATCCTTGGAGGTGTTTAAGAGAAGACTGGACGAGGAGCTTAGTGACATGGTCTAGCTGGGGGGTGTAGGGCTGGATGACCCTGAGTCCCTTCCGGCTCGGAGTGGCCTGCTAGACTGTGAGGGATCTAGGTTGGTGTTACGCTCTGGGATGTGCTCTCGGTCTCTGTACGGGTGTTAGATTGTGAGTTGGACTAGATGATCCTTGTGGATCCCTTCCAACTCATAATATTCTGTGATTCTGTGAACTCCAGCACTGCCAGATGACTGTAGCTTATTCTGAGACCATTTGTAAAGTCACTCACCCTATGCTACAATTTCACTACTGTAAAAACAATGACTTGAATGACACTGATTAAAGGAACCTATGGACAATAAATGTCCTCTTGAAATTTCCTTGGAGAGGTGGGGGAGTAGAAGAGTGTATAGGAAGAAACAAAAAACCTTCTCCTTACCATTCAGAACTTACTTTACAAGATAAAATTGAAGTGAAGAAAGAAACAGAATATACCTAGGCAGTAAAAAAAACCCTATTATTTGATACAAAAGATAACTTCATTTTTCTACTTCATAGCTAGATGGAAGAATAGGAAAATAATATCAATTTACAGGATAAGAAGATGACAAATTAGTTAACATATTTCAAAGTACCATACATAAATCATAAATTTAAACTGCATTCTATTTATCTTTCTTTATATAACAAATCTCCATCTAGATAACATATGGGAAAATCACAAGCTTATGTCACTGTTACTCATACAAGTTCCCTATGTAAAATAACCAGTCAGCAATGAAATATTCCATATTATTTTCAATCCTTAATTCATGTAAGAGGTGAAAATAATGATATCATGGAAAAATGAAAAGTCATGCATGTCTAGCCATGGAGGAATAATATTACTGGAAAAAAAACGGTTCGTCTACCAAATCTGTGTCAGGTCATGGGTCTTTAATGCTATAAACCCATGTTATTTCATTCCTTACTCTTATGACTTCTAATTCCTCTATTAATTCTAGATAGTTTTCTTAATCTGCTCTTGCAAGAAAATTATGTTTAGCACGGTCATCTGTCCATCCCTCAGATTACCACTTTCAACCAAAACTGATGAAAGTAACTGAGGTATCAAAATCATTAAGTTGCTGAAATTTATGTGGAAAAGGCATTTAGGTAGAAGACATTAATGTTTTAAAAGAAGGGAAAAATTTCAGAATTGGATCAGCTGGGCATTTATGTACAAGAGATTTGTAGAATTCTATGAAATTAACCTTCATCAATTCCAGTTTTCAGAAAGATGTCTGTTTCAATTCCAAAATAAGAGGTTTTAGAGAAAAGAACATGATTTTTCCCCAGACACTGAACAGATCTTAAATAATAGTAACCTACAGGTCTATCACAGTAGTATAGAACAATTCTTTTGGACAATTCATCAGAAATCTTTATATTCAGTCTTGTAGTCTATTTCTGTCCTATTAAAGTCAATCTAAAGCATTAGATACTGATAGTCTACAAAAATGTTATGCTGCATTTTCAAAAGGTCCCTTAACTCCTTTAAAGCAGACCTTAATTTCCTTTACATTTGTTGAGAACTGAATGCCTGATTCTCTTAGGTACTTTTGAAATTTCTTTAGAAAAACAATAGAAATTGAACTTATCTAGTGGACTTTTTCATCTCACATTCATAAGTGGCATTCATGATATGAAAGATAAAAGCAGACCAGAACTTCTGACAGAGTTTTCAGAATACAATATGGAGAAAAATTTACTTAATATTCTACCCCTTCCCCCAACCTGCCCCCACCCCGGTCCCCTCCAGAAAAGGGAAACTCTACAAGTAACATCTCACAGATGATGTGCAGGTCACTTCCAATTCCCAAATGAAAGACCATTTGAGAGAAGGAACATACTTTCTGGGTGTGGAGAAAATGTGAAAAAATAACTCATATTTCTCCACAGAATATAATTTGGCTGGTGCCTGGGATATCTTTTCACTCCATGTACTTTCCAATAATATTTAAATAAACGAGGAAACATCATTTTGACACATGTCTTCAGTATTAAAACACCAATAAACTCTATATAAAACAATGTCAAAATGAACCAAGTTATCAGAGTAATATAGAAGATTTTTCTTTTAATTCTTGAAATACACAATAAAAATTACACACAAAACACTGGGTTCCCAATGCAGACTTTATGTCTCAATGAATCAACAAGGCAGAGGTTATCCAGAAAAACAGAAAGGACCTAAATTTTCTCCCCATCAGTTGCATGACAAATGATTGGCAAAGTCATATCCTAATTTGGATGATGCTGCAGCACACAGGAATCACCTCACATGCTGAAAGCAGCACTGAAGTTTTTGTTGTTGCAGAACAACTGTATTGAATTTAGCAATCAGAAACATAATCATGTATTCCTAGACATCTGCCTAGGTTATTTTCATATTAACCAATCATGTATAAATAGATGCATATACATTTGCAAAAGATCCTTTATAAACTAAACTTTCAAAGCACAGTGAAGTTTTCAACCAGAATAGTAAATTATACCATAGTGAAACAATTCAAGCTTTCTCGTTGTCATTGCTTATTTTTGCAGAGAACACTACTGTGTGTTAAGGCATTGAGCCTGGAACACTCAAGTTACTTCTGAATTGCAGTTCTTATCTGAAATTAGGAAGACCTTTTTCAAAATACATTCTTGTTAAATAGCACATTTCCACTGTTTAGGAAACTAACTCTTACTTTTTATTGAAAATGTTAAATATATGAAATGAAAAAAAAAGTCTTATTCTTTCCTTGGTAGGTAAACAACTTAGTCTGTGAGCAGCAGCAGCAAAAAACAGATTGCTGAGGTTTTTTCCCAGTGTGGATTGTCTGATGTATAATAAAGAATACATCTTTTTGCTCAGTGGGAAAATTAGTTTACCTGGGCATCTATTTTAATGACATTAATGGGAATAAAATGTACTGGCCATTTCCACACCCGACCAAATTGGTAAATAGGTTCTACAGTCATTAAGAAGGAGCTAAATGGTGAAAACANAGGAGGGGAATCACAGAATCACAGAATCACAGAATCAGTAAGGTTGGAAAAGACCTTAGAGATCATCGAGTCCAACCTATCACCTATTACCTAACCTAGCCAAACCTGTTACCTAACCTGTTGCCATCCTGCTACCAACACACCATCCTACCTATAACACACTACCCTAATATCTAGGTCATGCCACCAAGTACATCATCCAACCTTTTCTTAAAGAGGGAAGATAAGAAAAAGAATCCTCCATTGTTTGTCTTGATAGAAAGGAGATAAAACCGCTCCCCTGCAATGTGCCTTACCTGGAAGGGGAGATAAGATAAGACACAGGGTCCTCCATGCTACATTCCTTTCAGGGGAGGGAAAGGGAGATAAGACGAGACACCTATTGTCTGTTCCAGTAAAAAGGAGAAAAGTTTTACAATAGAACAAAAGGCTTCTCCCCATGACAACTATTCACAGAGCACAAGCTAAGAATGAGAAGCAGGGGGGACAAGACATGAAAATCCCCCTATCCAAAATAGATTCCATTACGATAATTGTTACTAACCAATTTTCTCCTTTTTTTTAACCAGAATTTCTGTGAGTTTTTATCTGATTATACTTCGTATCTGTCTCTTAATAACTTTATAACTAGTTAAAAAGCAAAAAGTGACTCAACAGAAAACAAAAAGGGACTAAAAATAAATTAATGTATCTAAAATTCCAGAGGTCAATAAAGATTGACCCCTCCATTTTCAGCCTTCCATGGAGTCTTTCACTCTCAAAGGAAATCTTCAGGTATAAGTAGAAATGGACAAACTATCAGAGAGTCTGGAAGGGAAAAATAATTATAAATGCCACATATGTGGGGAAAATATCAAAAAGCATCTAGATCCCAGAAATCAATGTTGCTCAAACAGGAGTCAGATTTGCAGAAGACAAGTATTCTGTAATGCTTACAAAATTGTCTGGCACAGTCCTAGAATACAGCTCAAGAAATCCACAATATTGAAACCTGTAGTATTTCCCTTAATCCCCATGAGTTCTCACCCATCCACTAGGGATGCTTGCAGGCTTCTGCAGCAGCTAGGGAAATCAAGCTTATAATGTCAGATTTAAAATTTGAGCCACTCAGCTTAAGTAAAATAAGATATTTACCAACCACAAGAAAAAGAGATCAAACAACACAAAATTAGAGATTAAACAAGTTCTTTTATCTTGGCAATCATAACAGAAATACAGTGTGCATCAGATTATTGTCTAGTTAATTTGCTGGCATTTTACAAGCTATATTAATCTATACTTCTTTTTCCCCCTTTAGAGATGCAGAACAATTAAAACCTGGACATGTTTAATGGCATTTTGTATTTTATTTTATTTTTTGAGCTGTCTCTTATGTAAGCCTTTCAGATGGTCAAAAGCTCCAGAGATTCCCAGATGGCCAATTAACTTTCTCAGACCCTCACTAAGATTTTCCTTAAATCAGAAACAACTGTGAAAACTCTTAGGGATCATATATGCATCACACATCACTTTGTGCTAATTTCAGTAGCTGTTCCAGACTCTCAAAGAAAACTGATGGACTTTTTCCCTATAGCACTAGTGGAATTACGGACATCGCATTTATTATCAGGCTCAAGCTGAGCCAATTTTGTAATAAGCATACAGCTGATGTGCTGGGTATTAAAGTGAACCTATGTTATTCAGAAATATTTCATAAGTTTCAAATAAAACAATGCTGGAAGGCCCAGTCCAGCACACCTATGAATTATTAATTGTGTTATTACTATTGCATGTGCTCCTAAGGCACTCTCCACAGTCCATCTGGTGTGCCACTTGCATAATTTAGAATTACAACTGCTCTTTACTGAAAAGGAGAAGAAAAGAGAGAGTTCTCCTCTCCCCTTTGCCTGCAGAGGCTTTCTTTGCAAAAATGACAAATCCGAGTGACAAATGCATGTAGTGTTCAGGATACAACATCAGGAGCACTCTAGCATCCAATGACAAGATGACAATCATAAACTGATAAGTTAGACAAACTGCCATGAGGAATAACTCTTGGCTTAGCCTTGGTTGGGGTTTTTTCCTGATAGTAGAAAATTTATACAGTGGCCGATATGCTACAAAAAAAGAAAAAAGCTAAAAATATCGCTTCTTGTCCTACAACATCGTTATCTTTGTCCATCACAGCTCTTAGTCTTGGTTTGGAAAAAGAAGGAAGTCTTAAGGAACAGGGCCCCATGCTACTAAGAGTTAGCAGAGGGGGACGCATGACTAATTTGGAAACCACAGAATAAAGTAACAGCACAGAAAAATATAAATCATGTGCTCTGTACTACAGGGAAGATTTTTGATATTTCTTCAGAAATAAGATAATTATGAAGGATAGAAAACATACATTTTTTTTTCCTAAAACTGATTTCTGTCGTTCTAGAAAATGAAAAATAAGAAATTATGGAATTTTTTTCTAATAAAAAAAGGAAATTTAAAATAAAAACACAGCAAAACAAACAAAAATGCAGAACCAGGACCTTTACCAATTTACCAGTAGTATACCATTTATATTCTTCCACTTTACTGCCCACTCTTTGTGATAATTCTTGCATCAAGCACAGTTTTAGACAAAGAAAGATTAGAGCCATTGGCTGATGCCGGAAAAATACTGTAGGGAAAGAGTCAATGGATCACAGGAGACAAAAAGATGGATGGGACTTCAAGAAAGGGCAGGAATGGGAGTAAGTTGTCATGTGCAGGAGGATACTATGTCTCGTCATTTGTTGGCACTTGGACTCTCGTAGTACAATACTTCTTTCCTGTAATAGATACTTTCCTTTCTACATGGCTCTCTGACTCTTGTCTGCTCTCCACAATGACAGGTAATATACAGATTTTTTAGTTATTAGTACATCTACACAAGAATGGGCAAGTTATATAGTACGTATGATAACTAATATAGGAAAGCAATGGACATAATTGTTATCCTATGCCTCATTTAGGAGATAAAGTCCACCTGAACATATACATTCCTTATATCTACATTATGTCCTTCCTTTTTACACAGTATGTGAACTTAATCACGTTTCTCCATCTCCTAAGCTTGAGATAATGAAAATTTACTTCAGACTCAGTGAAATGCAGCTTTAAATACAGCATAATCTTCCCTGTCATGAGATATTTAGATCTTTGGTCAATGGATAACTCTTGCCATGTGATTCTGGACTTCTGAGAAATTAGTGATGAAGATGCTTAGTAATTTTAATTCAAGACTGTGTTGAAAACATTATGATTTATAAATTATACACTCTGATTATACACACAAGCTGGCATCACCAGCGCACAGGGAGAGATTTATAATTTAGAAAACAGAGTGGCCTTGAAGATTGCAATACCAAAAGTTCTATGAAATTAAAAGAGTGGGTCAAAAAGGCAGATTTAAAACAAGAATTTATTTTATCACAACATTACACAGAAAGAAGCAAACCAGACAGATCAGAAAGACTTGGCTGAATTAATCAACTATCTGTTCACAGATAGTTGGTAGGGACCCACAAGGATCATCTAGTCCAACTCCCAAGAGAACGCTCACAAACCTGGAGCCATGGGCACCATGCTCCGTCCATCTAAGCCTCCCATCGTCTAGACCATGTCGCTGAGTTCTTCACCCAGTCTTTTCTTAAACACCTCCAGGAATGGCAATTCCACCACCTCCCTGGGAAGACCATTCCACGGAGGGATAATTCTCTGTGAAAAACCTCTTCCTAACATTCAGTCTAAACCTCCGCCGTCGTAGCTTAAGGCCATGTCCTCTAGTTCTGGTCCTGGCCACCTGAGAGAAGACATTTACACTGACCTGACTACAACCTCCCCTCAGGTAGTTGTAAACACCAATGAGGTCACCACTGAGTCTCCTCTTCTCCAGGCTGAACAAGCCCAGTTCCAGTAGCAGCTCCCCGTAGAGCTTGTCCCACAGTCCTTTCATCATCCTTATAGCCTTTCTATGGACCCTCTCAGGCAGTTCAACACATTTCTTAAATTGAGGAGACCAGAACAGCACACAGTACTCAAGATGTGGTCTGACCAGTGCAGAGTACAGGGGAAGAATAACTTCACAGAATCACAGAATCACAGAATAATATGAGTTGGAAGGGACCCACAAGGATCATCTAGTCCAACTCACCATCTAACACCCGTACAGAGACCGAGAGCACATCCCAGAGTGGTAAACATAAACCTAGTTCCCTCACAGTCTAAAAGGCCACTCTGAGCCGGAAGGGACCCACAGGATCATCCAGCCCTACAACCCCAGCTAGACAATGTCACTAAGCTCCTCATC
>WEKX01020929.1:131987-145352 GCA_013390025.1 Pitta sordida | reverse complement strand
ACTGAATGTTAGGAAAAGATTTTTCACTGAGAGAGTGCGCGCTTATTGGAATGGTCTGCCCAGGGATGTGGTGGAGTCGCCGCCCCTGGAGGTTTTTAAGAGAAGACTGGATGAGGAGCTTAGTGACATGGTCTAGCTGTGGGGTGTTGGACTGGATGATCCTGTGGGTCCCTTCTGGCGCGGAGGGGCCTGTGAGCCTGTGAGGGAACTAGGTGTGTGTTCACAGCCCTGGGGTGTGCGTTCGGTCTTTGTATGTGCGTTAGCTGGGGAGTAGGATTAGACAAGCCTTGTGGGTCCCTTCCAACTTGTAGTATTCTGTGATTCTGTAGTTCCTTGATAACATCACTCCATAGGATGATCTCTGTTGTACAGGCTTCTCTTGATTGCACAGAATAGTTGAGATTGCGCAAGAATTTAGCCAGGCATCAGGAGTGAGGGCTATGAGAGATCCCCCTGAAGTGTGATAAGCCACCTCTTTCCCCTCTGGGACCCTTTCCCCTTTCCCCTCCTACTGCACAGAGTCCCTTATCCAAGACTCCAGGCTGGGAGTCAGGTACTTTATTGAGTCCTTACTCCAACACTCAAACTAATCCTGTGTGTATAATAGATCTCCATATTTTATCTTAGCTTTTCACCAGTAGATTAGGAATTGCAAGAAACAGCCTTCCTGGAAGTCAAGTAGAAAAAAACAATGTGGACAAAATAACAAATTCAGAAGTTTCATTCCTTCATTTACTTTGATTCAAGGTGCTGTGTTTCCCATTTGAACACACATGCTCTGTGTTTGTTGGTAGTTGGAGCAGACCAATACATACATGTGTAGGCAATCACCTGTTTTATTCACAGGTAGAATGTAGTTTTCCTTAAAGAGTGTCATGCCCATTTCAGAAGAAGATTTGTACTAAACAAAGACATTATATTCTCTCTATATAATGGTAGCCACTGGCTACCATTCCTACGGCTAGCCAATTTGAAAATGAAGATAAAAATGAATCAGTGGAAAAAACCTAAAATTTAAAAACAAGTATAGATAATAAATAGAAAAATACTATTTTAAACAGTAATTATGGGGTTAGGATTACAGAACAGGAAAACTAAGAGCTTTATATTGTATAAAAAATTAAAAAAACCCCAACCAACCAACCAAAATTTAAACACTCCTCAAAAGCACCAAAAATAAAAAAAAATTGAATAGAAAAAATTAACACCTCTGTCACAGTATCACAGTATTTGCTAGGTTCTTCTAAATTAAGAAAATATACGACAGTAATATATAGATTAGCATAATGGTATAGCAGAAAATTAAACTTCAATTTAAACCATTTTCCTTTTTTAAAAAAAACAATAGTTTTGCCTACATTCTACTTCTGGAAAATGTTATTTAAAATGCATTTATTATGTATTTTAAAATAATTTTTAATTATTCTGCCTTCCTTCTTCATGCTTTAAAGCATTTTCCTTAAGAAAAAATCTGTAGTACTTGAAAAAAAATGTCTAGTGTTCAATAATTTTACTTGTACTTGAAAAAAATAATTTGACATTGAGTAGAGAATTAGATCCCTGTTATTAAATTCCATAGGATGACTCAATCATTCTGCAGAGAACAAACTTTTTTTCTATTAAGTGGCTTAGATTTTTAGAGTAATTTCTAGGGAATCTCATTGATAAACTAACAATTAAACTCTAAACTACTTTCCCACCAGGGTAAAAACAATTAACTTGAGCCAAGTTCTTCACTGCCTGGCATCTTGCATAGAGCAAATGAAAAATTCTTATGACATGATATCATTGTACACACATTTTCTATTTATTATACATTAATGCAGAGATGACAAAGTGCTCTTTCCTCATTTTTCTTTTTCTGAAAGTACTTCATTTTCAGACTCTGTAGCAGTCCCTCGCATATGATGTTCTGTAATCCCTTTATCATTTCGGCTGTGCTTCACTAAGTTTTTTCAATAGCTTATCAATGTCCTTTGTGTACTGCAGGGACTCATCTGTGCTCTCTACTTCGTTGCTGGCTCTGTTAAGGAGAGAAACGCTGAACAAAATCCTTCACATCACACTCAGATAGCTCCTATTTTTTGCTCACAGCATTTTTTGGTGACATACTCAAAGAAAGTCACTAGGAACAGGAGCTTTCACTGTTAGTCTGAATAAGAAAGCCTATGACCAACAGTAATTGGTGAGAAACCTATTGAAGCAGAATTAGTCATCTTTGAGCTACATCTCTGGATAGAGAACAGCTTTTTATAAGATCACCTACTCAGAAATAAAAGGCCACATTTTCAGACACTCAAAATCTTTTATAATTCTTTCAAATGTCTGACCCCACACATTGGTTTTGTGAATGATACAGAATCACTGATGAGTTGAGCAGGCACTTATTAGATTCTCTGGACCAAACCCCTGGTCAAGGAAGTGTTTGCTAGAGTAAGTTTGTCAAGTTCATGTCCAGTTGGATTTTTAGTATCTCTAAGGACAGAAATTCTACATTCTCACTAGGAAACCTATTTGAATACTCAGAGGAAGGATGGGGCAGGGGATGGTGGTGGTGGTCTGTTATGTTTAGAGATATTTAGACAATCTCTATATTCCTTCTGAATTATTTGATCCGACTTCCACCTGTTGAGCACTGCCTTTTTATGTTTGAGGTTAGTTAACTGTAGTGGTTTGACTCTGCCTGGATGCCGGGGACCCACTAAAGCCCTTCTCTCATTCCTCCCTGCAAATAGCAGGAGAAAGTATAAAAAAGGGTTTCATGACTTGAGATAAGGACCATAAGAAATCCCTTTCTGATCACCATCATGGCAAAACAGACTCCAAGTGGGGATATTAATTGAATTTATTGCTAGCAAAATCAGAGCATGGGAACTAGTACCAAAATAAATGTCAAAGACACCTTTCCCCTACCACTCTCCTTCCAATTTCTACCTCCTCGCTGCAGTGGTACAGGGAATGGGGGTTATGGTCCGTTGTTTTCTGCTGCTCGTGAGAGAGTCCCTCCCCTGCACCTCATGGGGTGCCTCCCACAGGAGAGAGTCCTTCACAAACTGCTCCAGTGTGAGTCCATCCCATAGGCAACAGTTGTTCACACACTGCTGCCACATGGGTCACTTCTTCACAGGGTGAAGTCCTTCAGGCACAGTCTGCTCCACCATGTGTCCCCCACAGGCCATGAATCCTACCAGGAAAATCCTGCTTCAGTGTGGGCTCCTTCCCAGCGTCTGCAGGGCCCTACCAGGCCTCTGCTCCAACATGGGCAACCCATAGGGTCACAGCCTCTTCCAGCCTCCACCTGCTCTGGCATGGGCTTCTCTATGGGCTGTAGGTGCATCTCTGCACCCCTGTGCAGAGTTTCCACGAGTTGCAGGGGCACAGCTGCTCCACTATGGTCTTCACCGCAGGCAGCAGGGGAACTTCAGCTCTGGCTGCCCCTCCTTCTGCACTGCTTTGATGTCTGCACTTTTGTTCACATGTTCTTCGTCTACCCTTAAAATTCTTTTTAACTCCGCTTAAATATGTCATGACAGAGGCATTACTATTACTCCTGATTGGCCTGACTTTGGCAGGAGCAGGTCCAGCCGGCTGGCATTTGCTCTGTTGGAACTCGGACAAGCTTCTGGAACCTTCAGGAAGAAGCCTCCCCTAGAGACTTCTCCCACTGCTACCAAAACCTGACCACAGAAAGCCCAATACTTTAGTCATTTTGGCTCCCCACTGAGCACCAAAATGACTGTAACAGGTTGTCCTTGGCTGGATGCCAAGTGCTTGCCCAGTCATTCTATCCCTTCGCCTTCCAGCAAGGTAGGGGGAAGAGAATAAGATGGTAAACAACTCGTGGTTTGCGATGAGGCAGTTTGCCAGAAGGACAGGCAAATCTTGTGTACACAAAAGTGAAAAAGAAATCTAATCTCTACCTCTCATCTGCAGTGGAATTCAAACTAGCCATTTCTGTAAAGGACAAAAAGAAATGTTTTTATAAATACATCAACAGCAAAAAGAGAGGCTGAAACAACCTTCATTCCTTACTGGATCCAGAGGGGAATATAGTAACAAGAGATGAGGAAAAGGCAGAGATACTTGATACCCTCTTTGCCTCTGTTTCTACTAGCAAGACAAATTGCCTAGAGGGAAACTGGACTCCTGAACAGAAAGATGAGGTAGGGGTGCAGTATAACTCCCCTGTAATTCAGGGGAAGATAGGTAGAGACTTGCTAAGCAGCCTGGATCCTCACAAGTCCATGGGACCATATGATATCCATCCTGGGGTTACGAAAGAGCTGGCAAATGAACTCGCAAAGGCGTTCTCCATAATTTACCAACAGTCCTGGCTTGCCGGTGACGTACCAGAGGACTGGAAATTGGCTAATGTTGCATCCATTCACAAGATGGGCTGGAAAGATGACCTGAGTAATTATAGACCTGTCAACCTGACTTCAGTCCCAGGTAAAGTCATGGAACAGATAATCCTGTGTGCTATTCCACAGCACTGGCAAAATAATGATGACATTAGATTTAGTCAGCATGGATTTAGGAGAGGTAGGTCGTGCCTGACCAACCTGATCTCCTTTTATGAACTGATGACTCACCTGGTTGACAATAGAAAGGCTGTGGTTGTTGTGTACTTGGATCTTAGCAAAACCTTTGACATGGCTTCCCATGGTAGGCTTCAGAAGAAACTCTCAGAGTGTGTTGGGTTAGGAACTGCCTTCTGTGTTGGGTTAGGAATTGGTTGGATGGATGAGCTCAGAGAGTGCTGCTAAACTGTGCAACATCCAGCTGGCAACTGGTCACTAGAGAAGTCCCACAAGGATCAGTGCTAGGCCTGGTACTGTTTAATATCTTTATTGATGACACGGATGGGAGAATGGAAACCACCAGGAGCAAGTTTGCAGATAATACCGAATTGGAATCAAATGTTGAACTGCCAGTGGGTAGAAGGGCTATTCAGAGGGACCTTGATAGGCCAGAGAAATGGAGAGATTTCAATAACATGAGATTTAACAAGTCCAAGTGCCGAGTTCTTCACTTTGGACACAATAATCCCATATACTGATACTGGCTAGGGGATGAGTGACTAGAGAGTGGTGAAGCGGAGAAGGATTTAGGAGTAATGGTTGACAGGAAACTTAATATGAGCCAGCAGTGTGCCCAGGTGGCTAAGAGAGCCAATGGCATCCTGGCCTGTATCAGGAACAGTGTGGCCAGTAGGTCAGANTTATATCTGAGCTGACATCATATAGTATAGAATATCACTTTGATCAGTTTGGGTCAGATCACCCATCCGTGTCCCCTCCCAGAATTTTGCCCTTGATTGGGGAAGGAACATTACAGTCCCAGTGCTGTACTCAGCAGTAATCGAAATACTGATATATTATCAACACCCTTCTAGCCACCAGTGAGGGGTGCTATGGGGAAATGGACTCCATTTTAGACACATCCAATACAAGTTAAAAAAAACCCCAGCACCATAATGTTTATTTACATTACTATATTTCTATATTTTAACATCTTTAGGGTTGTTTAAAAAAAAAAAAAGAGAAAGTAAAAAGAAATTCAGAAAGTATTTTTCTGATCTTTTATTTTCTTCCACCTTGACATAGCAGCTCTGCTATTACCCATTGAATTTCATATCTTCTTATCTAATTCTATGAGTTGCATCATTTCACTCTTAATCTCTATTTTATTCTTTTTCATTTGTAGGAAAATCAAAAAAATGTTATTTTTTGTAAGAGACAGAATTGTGAATTATAAGAAATAATCATACTCGTGGCAAATATAATTTTCTCACAGCCTGCCTGCAAATTTGAAAGACCTAGTGAACTGATGTCTGTGTATCTTACAGTGGAAAAGTATTTTATGCATATTAATTATTACACATATATATATATGTAAATGTGTGTGTGGGTACAGGTGTACATGCATTGATGGAAGGAAGCTAAGGATAAGAAGAAATAATACATCATTTAAGGAAAAGAAATGAAATCACATTGGGAAAACTCTCCAGCCTTACTAAATTTACAGAAATCACAGAATATTCTGAGTTGGAAGGGACCCACAAGAATCATCAAGTCCAACTCTTAAATGGCACCACTGCCTCCCTGGCGGGAATCAAACCCAGGTCTCCCCCATGAGAGGTGGGGACACTCACCACTATGCTAAAGTGGATTTTGGAAATACTTCTCTCCAGACCCGTATAACGAAGGCTAAATTAGTTTGGATAGAGAAAACTCGTATCATCACCCCTTACTCCCCCACTCTTTTACCCGTCCTTCCAATCCAATTTCATAAAGAATTTTCTGTGGATATGAAATAACTGATTTCTTCTTTATCATGTGCTTTTGAACCTTGAAAAAAAGAAAAAAAAACCTTCCGGAAAACCTTTACCTGTGGCATTTCTGGTCAGGTTCAGATTAGGAAGTTCCTTCAATTTTTAAAGAGAAGTTAAGTTTATGATATTTAGTAACCTCCAGAGGCCTGGGTGAGTTAGATAAGCTCCAGATAAACATCTGACCTTTACAGGATTTATCCAACGTGAAGGGAAGCTATTGAAGTGCACCTATTGCTAAACTGGAACTTGTTCCAAGCAGGAAGATTCACTGATGTTAATACATGTTCTGTGCACTGAATGAGAGATTATCCAACAGATATTCACAAAAAAAGAAAAGTTAATAGTATTTGAATTGGAAGAAACAACAGTACAAAAAAATGAGTTATTAAGCTCTGTCAGGCAGTTTGCCTTTTAAAATAAAAATATTACCATATAAAATATAAAAAATGATTAAATCATAAACTGAAAGTAACATTTTTGTTTCAGCACAGAGATCAGCTTCTGAGAGGCTTCTGTGTACATGTACTTGCAAGACCCAAAAGGCTGAAAAATATTATAATCACTAAAAAATATTTTCATCCTTTATACCTTTCTTTGAAGAGCAGAAGTTAAAATTACTTTCCTGCTTGATTTCAATTGACTTTTAGCAGGTCAGAATAACTACATATCCCATTAGTGTGTTCTGGATTTCATAGCCTTTAATTGATCCATTTCTTGTTTAGCAAAATCAAAATTAATTATTCACAGAATGATAGAGTTGTTTGGGTTTAAAGGAAGGTTAAGGATCATCTAGTCTCAAGGCCTCTGTCATGGGAAAGGACACCTTCTATCAGATCAATTTACTCAGGGCTCCATCCAACCAGATGTTGAACACTTCTAGGGCAGTACTCACCAAGAAATGTTTAGAAAATAGCATGAAGACTAGTATGTGTGAAATACTGCTTCCAGGAAAATTGTCTGGATGCTCTGCCACTCCCTTAATTTGCAACCCCGTGGGGCAGTAAGAAGAGCAAACAGCCCTTTATCTTGACTTTATCAAAGCCCTGTTACTTCCAGCTTTGTTCTCTCACTTCTTATCTTGAAGGTATTTCAAGATGGAAAGCTGCAACAAGGGGCTTGTATGAAACCTTCTGCCCTCCAGTTTATTGGCATGAGTTACAAATTGGGAAGGATTTCTGGCTTGCCCAGTGTGCAGCAATTACTTCCCCTCACTCTTCTTGGCCTTAGAAATCCACTGGGAATATCAACAGCATCTTAAATAAGAGGAATAGTTCACCAAAATTAACAAAGAAGGCTTTACTCCCTCAAAGTCAGGCCACAGAAAGTTAACAATGGCTTTCAGTAAAAGTAATGGAGGGAGATAAGCTATGAGAAAAGGCAACTCTCTAGAATTAATAATACAGCTGCAACAATTTATAGCGGCTGAAGATCCAGCTTTTTGCTTATCTTCTTCCCTGTCTTTCTTTCTTTATAAGAACAGAGTTTTCTTCTTTTTTTGTTATAATTTCTATTTTTCTGTCAGTAGGTTATTTGTTCAATGTAGAGCTGACCTCAGCTGAAAACTCATTGAAAGTCCTGCACAGTAATCCTTATCTCCAGAATCCCAGATAAACCCCCTGACCTATGTATTTTCATTGTCCTTTCCAGAACTCTATTATATTCATGATAGTTTTTACAAAACAGTGAAAGAATGCTAGAGATGTGAATACATTTCCTTTCTCCCTTGAGCAAAATGAAACCTAACTTGCCTCAAGCCTCCCTTGATGGAAAAAAGAGTTAATGCATTAAACATGGGACATACTCCAGAATTTTAATAGGATCCTTAATCCACTAAGTTTGGACATATAATTGTTAACATTTTGTTTTTCGTTATGGAATGTTCTGTGCTTAGGATACTCCAAGAAAGGAACATCTGGTATTAATAACTTTTCAGCATAAAGAGCTCAGCAAAATTGCAACCTATTGTACTTGGCAGATGGGCTGCAAAAAATGAAGAGGGAAAAAAACAAACTCACAAGATACTGACTAGATTAATCCACTTCAATGTAGATCCTGATTTAATTCAAACAATGCATAATGCATTGACTTCTAATAATAGGTGTTATTGTGAGAAGTCTTTTCATGGTTAGACATATTCAGTAATGATTATTAATATAAACAGGTTTTTTGTTTAAAACTAGCCAGTGGATTGTTTTGACTGGAAATTCACTTTAGTACAGTGGTAAGTGTCCCCACCTGGCATGTGGGAGACTCGGGTTCAATTCCCGCCAGGGAGACAGTGTTAAGAGTTGGACTCGATCCTTGTGGGTCCCTTCCAATTCAGAATATTCTGTGATTCTGTGACTGGTGTGCTGGTTCCAGCTCTGACGGAAGATAGTACATGTATACTGTGGAAGGAAGAGTCTCAAAAAACTAGAAGCAGACACCCTGTTCTAGAAAGCTCATAGTACTAAGCTACTACAGTTTGTTTCAGCAGCAGAAAGAGACTGTGCAATTAGTGGTTTTCTCCTTCACATGTCTCTGGCTCTGGATATTCAGAGAGGGTCATCACAGAATGCCAGGTTTGTGTTTGAAGAAGATCATCTTGTTCCAAGCTCCCCTGCCATGAACAGAGACACCACCCAATGGACCAGGTTGCTCAGACCCACATCTAACCTGGCCTTAAACATTTCCAGGGAAGGGGCATTCACAACCTTTCTGAACAACCTGCTCCAGTGTCTCACCACCCTCTTTTTGTGGGATAACATTGTGTGGGATGATATTTGCTGTGATTAAGAAAAGTTTGCATTACAAAACTGGCTTGATTGAGAGAATTTTAATGAAGGGGAAAATGTTAGTAATTACATTGTCATATCTTGCTTTTGAAAAAGGGAGATGAGGACTTGACTCATAGGTTGTCACTTCTGCTAGATAACTAACTTTGGATTCCCTGTGTTTTTTAAAGACTTGAAGGCCTTAGTTTAATTTTTTCCCGTTATTTTCTTTCCCTTTTATTTTTTTCCCTTTTTTCTCTTTTTTTTTCCTACCCTTATCTTATTCTTACCAAGAGGATTAGGATTTCTTTTCTCACTTACGAGCATATTTACCTGGAATGACCCCAGAAAGTGAAACAGGTTTTCAAGGAGATTTATATTACACAAAATGACAAAATTCTAACTATAAAGTTTTCACCTTTAACTGAGTCTAGAACTGTTCTGGCTTTACAAAATGGACTTGGACAATAAGAAGCAGGAACCTGCTACCTAAAGACTGAGTTACTTATGAAAGAATGTTTTGTTTATTCCTGGGGCAGAAAATGTAGGAATTTCTTACATATTCCTTTCCTTTTCTCAAGCAAAGTCATTCAACCAAAGAGAGACCTTGTCTAGTAGAAGGTGTCCCTGCCCATGGTAGGGAGGTTGGAAATAGATGACCTTTAAGGTCCTTTCCAAGTCAAACCATTCCACAATTCTATGATTCAATATTAATCTCCCTTCATTCTATGTAGTCCCCCAAATGGTCCCAGCAGGTTTTCATCCTCAGTTTAGTATGTAATGACATTGTACCCTGGAGTGTGCAAAATCAGCTTCTTGTTATGAACCCACCAAAATGCTGGGCTTCAACACAATGTTGGAAAAGGGAAGGTACAAACACAAATAGAAATGAGACTATCTTAAAGTAAAAAGAAGCCTCATAGCAATGAGGGGTAGCCTGGAGCAAACTTTTGCATCGTACCAACATCTTTTCTGACATTGGAACAGCAAACAGGCAAAATCTGTTCCCCGGGAATCAGTTTGCTCAGCTTTGTATGTAGCTATTTTGAATTATGTTAGCTAAGACATCTTGAAACCAAAGAAAGAAAAGTTAGACGGTTTAATAATCAGATTAGCCTCATAAATTTGCGTATCTACTGAACAAGTCACCATACATGACTTTTCTCTCCCTCTCATATTATTGCTATTACCGTCATACATGTTTAGATTGCAAAAAAACCCCATTGGAAATGGGGCTGTTTCTTGTTACATAGATTTATTGTATCTACTTCTGAGTCCTATTCAGCCTCTGAGTGTTGTCATACTGAAAAAAGCAATAAAAGCTGTTGACTGACAGCCTCCAATTAAAAAATTTTATGACAAAACATTGTTTCAAAGGTAGCAGCTTTAGCTAGAAGGTGTAAAAATATTTTGAAATCTAACCCTTAAAAGATTTGATTTAAACAAGAGGAAGCTGTAGAAATTAAAGAAAAGAAATTAAACTTCTGTTTGCCTAAACAAAAGAACTCAATTGTTCACAAGAAATTTAGTTCAGTCATATTTTTTGCTCATTTCTCTCGGGAAAAAAGTCTTTCATGCAAAATAATTTAAAAAAATTCTTCAAGTTTAACAGTAAATTATGCACTTCTTAGTTTATCTCTTTTAAAAATTGGCAGACAAGTTGTTCAGTAAATTGACAATACTTGCAGTGACTCCTCTTAGACATATTAGCTATATGAATCAAGCAGTGTCTTCTTATGAGTCTGGAAAAGCAGCTTTCTTTTCAGCTGACATCCTTAAAGGATACTACTCTAAAGTTCAGACTAGAATCACCTAGCACAACTTATGGCATATGTATATATGTAATTCACATGAGTTTGACTGCCAAGGGAATTCCTATTAGAAGCATGAGGTGTATTGAGAACAACAGTTGTTTTAGAGCCATTAAAGTAAATGAGGTGGTAATGGGAAATGCAGATTATACTAACTTCAATAATTTATTTCATACTTCCCATCAGGTTAGCTTTCACTAACAGCTAATGTCAATTGAAATGTAAATGAATGATAAATTATGAAAAATGGTATTAAAAAAAGGAAAATGGTGAAAAAAAGGAGAATGAAAACAAGATTCTTAGAGCACAGGGAAAATCAAAATCCTAAATTCATATGTTAATTAGATAGCATAAAATGATGGGAAAACAAGAAAGCACATGGAGAAAAGTCTGTGTGAGTGTAACAAGGCACACATTGTACAGTATTAATGCAGCCCTGCTCGCTGGTACTGAGCACTCATGGGCAGCAGTTTGTCCTCAGTCTGTCTGTCTTTGCTGACCCAGCACCTGGGGTTTACCTGTGTACAATCCGTAACAGGAGGTTAGGTAGGATTCAGGAAACTGCACCTTGTTAAGGCACCAAGATGTATAATTAACAATTATGAAAAATTTTCATGTATTCTGCTAAAGTTGGCCCTGAATAACCCCATTCATAGTGTCACAGACATACTTTCTTTCCGCAGGAATTTAAAATTAGGAAAATTTACCAGGCTGAGAAAATTTAATGGAAGTATGAATCATGTTGACTTGTACTGCTGCAGATTAGTTACAGTACGTTACCATTTTTAAACTATTTTAAGTTTCATCAACAGAGCCTGGAGAATACAATTAAAGTGTTGGGAGGTTACTGATCCAAGCAAATACTGCTCCTAGAATTAAACATATGAATCTCTGCAATTTCTGGAAATGTCTGCACAGGTCTTTCCAAAAGTGATTCCGTATTTGAAGTAGCAATTTTCTGATGAAAGATTAAGGAAGTGCCAGAAATTTCAGAAAACATTTATTTGGTAAGTCTTTTCAATAAATAAGCATATTGTGCTTTCTATTCTTTTAATAAGAGATAAATTTACTGAAAACAGTTTTGAATATCAAATGATTGCAAAGTCAGTAAGTCTTCAGTTAGAAATGCATTTGTTCAAAAATCCCTGACCCAATGTAAATCTTGAGTAATTAATTATAAATACATTTTTCATTATCAATTCCATAAGACACCTCAGTGCTAAAACTTTGATAATACTCTGAGGAATCACTTACTGAGGAGATGTCATACTAGTTTCACTACAAGAGTGTCTGGATTACATTAGGCAAATCTATGGAAATCTTCATTGCAATGAAGTCTGTCATCTGACAAAACCTTACAGGTCAAATTTGATGGATAGAACAATATAAGAAATCAGATATCTTTATGACACACAAAGCAGCAAAGTGACCCATTACTGACTGAAGACTTTAAGACTTCTTTAGAGACAAGCAGCCAACTGACCTGTGAGCAGAGGAAATCACCAAGATGATTTTGAAGGGAATATTCTTTCTTGAAAATATTCAGTTGAAAATTTTTGTAAAGCCATGAAAAATAAAAATCTTGTGCAGAAACTGCAACTAGAGAAATGGCTTTGCCAAACAGTTCAAATTCATTAATGGTCAAAAGAGAAGACAAACATCAAGTGGAAATGGAAGCTGCTTGATGACCTGCTCAGAACTTTGAACAAGTGACAAGCATTTCTACTTATACTCTTTGTTAGGCCAGTTAGCCTCTAAATCAGTCAGGCCAAGGTATTTCTGTCACACCTTCTAAACTTAGAGGGAACAGAGAGGTGAATTCAAACAGCAATAGTTTGTTTATCCCATAGACCACAAGGAGTCATGCAAGTAACTCTTGCCATCTTTATTTTGTGTCCAGATGTAGGGTCTAACTAACATCTATCTGCAGCTTTAGGAAGACAGATAATCTCTCAGGGATGCTGTAAGGTGCCTTGGGAATTACTATCACCAGGCTGCTCCTGACACCCAGAATCATGGTCCTTGCAAACATCTGGCTTGAACTGCCATCATGGCTGTGACAGATGTCATCATGCCTCCAAGGC
The DNA here is from genome assembly GCA_013390025.1 of Pitta sordida. Lineage (NCBI taxonomy): Eukaryota > Metazoa > Chordata > Aves > Passeriformes > Pittidae > Pitta > Pitta sordida. The sequence goes on along the minus strand of WEKX01020929.1, from coordinate 132,370 downwards.
AGAAGCAAATGGATGAAGAGCAGCTGCTGAGGTGAAAATATGGCAACCTGCAGGCAAATCAAACTGTCATATAAAAGCTCTTAAGGTTGACAGGTGACACAATGTAACCTAAGAGCCAGGGAGGGCACTCTCTCCTTCTAGATGATCAAGCAATATTGAGATGAAATGAACCACTTTTAAATCAGGAGATAAAAACAGTGTTTTCACACCTTTCACTATACAGAAATCTTCTGCCTTTATTCCTTGTCCCACAAATTGGGACGCTGAACAGAAGTTTAAGAAGCAGCACAGCTGTTGATGGACTGAAAAAGATGGTTCAGGAAAGAGGATGAGTCCTGGGAAGTCCTAGAGCCCAGCACACAGTCTTTATTTTCATCTGAAAA
>WEKX01020929.1:118328-130873 GCA_013390025.1 Pitta sordida | reverse complement strand
TCATCTGAAAAGGTTCTGCTATAACACTCTGGGATTGAATATCTGGATTAAGGAGAAAGTTTGAATTTATTTTTCCAAAAGTAATTCTAANTAATTGATTTTATTGGGGGAAAAATCAAAGAAATCCAGAATTACTAAGGCTGAAAAAAAACTCTAAATCATTGAGTCCAAGAATTAACCCAAACACTGCCAGGTCCACCGCTATATCATATCCCTAAGCACCACATCTACATATCAATAACTCAAAAAAAGTTCATAAATTTGCTGAAACTCTGGGACAAAAAAATAAGGAGAAACAAAAAGGAATATTTTTGATACCAGAGGTGGCTATTGATAACACCACTTTTATTTTGCTCCGTATTTTCGTCAAGTGTAGTAAAGTGAGCTACTTTCAAATGAGAGAAAATACTTGAGATCTGTGGACAGAAGATGTAGTGGTGGTTGTAATGGCCCATAGATAAACAGGAACAGCTATAAGTCATAGTTAAAAGTTTCCCCAAAAATAGTTAAATAAGGTGATCTGTACAAACTCTCAAGTTCTGTGTGACAAATGAAATAGACATCAATAAATCAGCAACTGCCTCTTCCCATTCTATTGTTACATGTACTCTCCTATAATGTTCTTCCCTCTATTTAAATCACATCATCCAATCTTACACAAAATGAGATATGAGAAGTGGTTTGTTCTGCCTTCAATGGAATCTTCCAGTTTCAGTTTTTCCATTTGCTATTTTTAAATTTTGTACTTCATATCTGAAATCAACAGCTGATTGAGTTATCACAATTAAAAAGTATTATGTCCATCTCCTAGTCACTTTGTACTACTTCTACCCTTTTAACTTGGACTTGAATCTTTATTGTTCCTCTGTGTCTTTCTGTATCTTTCACTTTCAGGTGTCCATTTCCTTTCAAGGACTCTTCACTTTTCTTAGGACTTTTTCTTGTGTTCTACTTTAATACGATTCTTTTTCATTTTCCACCATGTGTTTCACTTATCATTTTTCTGTGTAAAGAGAAAAAAGAATACGAGGTCACTTTGTCAAAGAATCACAGTGGATATGCATAGGAGCTTAACTTCCAGTGAAATAAATCATTTAGATGTATCACTACTTCCAAGACAAATAGAATAATAACTTTGATTTCCCAAAATGCTTTATAATTTTCATTACCTCTGCATTTAGTTCTTAGCTATAAACCTCTGTAAATGAACCTGAAAGGAAAAGAATAACATTGAGAATGGGATATTTTTTGAGGATGACCAGTCAGTGATTTGCTTAATTGAAATATTCAGCAATTGACTTGATTGAAGGATAAGATTGGAAATGGCAGGACCTTAGGAAATGAGCCAATCTAACTTTGATAATAGATTTCTCATTTGTGTACTCACATGTAATTACAAATCTGTAATTCTGTGTATTTTTCTTATTTATAACAAACAATATTAACCAAGAATTGAGAGGCAGTAACAAAAATCTTTCTCCGAATACTGCATTTCTTTCATTTCCCTTTCTTTCAGTGGTTAGTTACACAACTTTGGCATTGACTTTCTATAGCTGAATGGAATGAAGATGTTAGAATAGATGTGAGGATAGAGATGGGCAGATTCTCTATGAAGGGGTTATCTTTTGTTGCAATGTTTTCCATTAGTCTTCAGTTGTTTCCTTTATTTTTTCTTAGATCTTTCTTTAAGAAGGATATTTTTAAACAAATTTGATGTTGATTGCCCAGAAAATTTCAGGATAATATCTCAATAGGTGACTGATATATGTCTTAAGGAAATGATTAGGGTATATCTTCAGGTTTGTACAGTTACCTATTTTTCAAGAGTTTTATGATATTTACAAATAAATTGGGGTCTGGCATAAGTAGTAGAAAATTAAATGCCCTTAATGTGGCTTTTAAGGTTTGATTAATTAATATCCATAAAGCATTATGCACTACTCAGACTAATGGTTTGTAAGTGCACAGAACAAAACAAAATACATGATTATTAATCCTGTATCTCACTGTATGTGGGAGTTTTGGAGAGCTGCTTAGCCCAGGTATTCTAAATTGTACAACCTTATACCTCCAGATCTTCCTCCCCCAGAAATAGCTCCATTAGCTTTACTGATCTTCTCCTGGAATTAATTTACTTTTTTGCTAGTTTGATGTAGAACAAAAATAAGAGGCTATACAATGTTTTTTACAGCTGTGTGCTTTGACACACAGAAGATATTTCAGCCCCCATGATGACAGTGTGCCATTCTGATGAAATAATGCAGCAGTCACTTAATAACATGGAAGGAACAGATACAACCAAAACAAGCAAATATGGTAATTACCAACCTCAAACACAATTATCTCATGTGCTAGTACTCATAATGAGAACAATATTTCTGTACTGCTTTTTCCCAGAGTCATTTACAAAACACTTGCTCTGCCTGTTTCCTTCCTTGAGGAAATTTGTCTCTCCCACAAAATTTCATTTTCTGTAATGACACGAAACCACTGGTTCAGTGACCTTGGCAACTCCTTCACAGGGCATATAACTTATGCTGTCTTTCCATCTTTATATGAATTGTGTGTCTCAACTCCCATGAGCTGAACAGAGAAATGTGCTCCAGCCCTACACATGCATGGTTCAGGATACAATTACTGTATCAACCTTTCCTAGCTGCCCGCTGCAAGAACAAGAGTTTGGATCCTGTGTAAGTCTAAAGCTTGGTTCAGATTCATAATGGCACGACCATGATTTATACCAGGAGACAATTTGTGCCAGCTTGCAAATTTGCTTTTGTAATAACACTCCCCTGTGATTTTATCTTTAAAATACAGTCATGCCTCCATTTCCCAGGTTTTGTGTCTCCGTGGGGTTCTGCAAATTGTCTAATGCGCAAACATGTGTGGGTCATTAATATGCATATATGCCACGCCCATTGCTCCACTCCCTGCCACTCCAGAGAGCTGAGGAGCATTTTCCACATCTCTGCATGGGCTCTCACAGCACAGAGGAGCAAAGGGAACCATTTCTGAGCCCAATTCTGACCCCCAGAGAATCCCTGGGTTTCTCTTCAGCCACGCTGGTGCTTTTGTTGCTGCCGCCTCCAGGCCACTGCCACTACACATGCTTGCATTGCCACCACAGTGGGGAAGCTCACCATGGGGTCACGGTGGGGAAGAATCACAGAATCATAGAATCAGTAAGGTTCTAAAAGACCATAGAGATCATCAAGTCCAACCTACCACTTATTACCTAACCTAGCCAAAACTGTTACCTAATGTGTTGCCATCNACTCCCAGATCCCTTTCCACCTGATCATCCTGCAGCCGCTCCACCCCTAGCCTATAGTTCTGCATGGGGTTATTGTAACCAAAATGCAGGACCCAACACTTAGATTGGTTGAACCCCATGCCACTGGATTCAGCCCACCTATCCAGCCTGTCAAGGTCTCTCTGCAGAGCCCTCCTACCTTTCTCCAGATTGACATTTATCCCCACCTTGGTGTCATCTGCTGATAATATTCCTTCATCCAGATCCTCAATAAAGATATTGAACAGGACAGGTGCCAACACTGAACCCTGAGGCACCCCACTAGTGACCGGCCTCCAACTGGACACCGCACCATTAACTACCACTCTCTGAGCTCCGTTATCCATGGAGACACACAGGAGCATGGAAGGGACCGCGACCATGGGACCTCGGCATCTTGTGGGACCGTGGGACTTATAAACACCACGTAACCTCTGCAACACTCATAAAGGAGTAATCTGTGGTGGACCCCGGAGAGCAAGAGGCACTCCCTACCTACCCTGCGGGGCTGAGTCAGTCCCACCCCATGGGGAGCACAAGCACCACCCCTCAGCAATGCAGAGGCACTGCGCATGTGGCGACTGGGAAGCCCCATGACTCTCTGAGGCTGATTTGCAAAAAAAATTTCCACAAGTCAATGAGATCGCAAATCTGACTGTAAATTACTGACGTATGATTGTATTTACAGCTGTTTGGTAGTTCTCTTTCTTCAGCTATGATAGTGCACTGGTTATTGCTCAAAAGTAAGGGATTTCTGTTACGTGAATATAATAATTTAATGAGCAAATATAATAGATTTTTCAATAATTTTGGATATGTAATTCGGGAGAAGTAAAGAGGAAAAAAGCTGTGTTATAATTTGAAAGACCTTTCTATTAGATGAGAAAGGGTGGATCTTTTATTAAATTTATCTCTGATAACCAAGTAAAAAATGTAAAACATCACCAGAGACTTTCCTGTAAAAAATTATGAGGGTATGTCAGAGGCAGAAGATAATTATGCATCTGAGTGAGAGATTTCTTGTGAGATTTTTGACCTCATTTCCTTAGACTGTATGTTTGTCTGAACATTTCAGGCAAAAACTGGTTTCCTATGTGATCATGGGTATGAATGTTCTGAAGTCAGTGGCAATTTGCACTCAGAGCATTCAATTATTTCCCATACTTGGGCTTCCTCAGCCCTAGCTTAGCTTTCTGTGAAGGTCTTATCTTAAGACAGAGCTGTTAGAGTAAGCCTAAGTGGTCTTCAAACTATGCTTTCCCAAGGACTTCTGAAAGGGACAAACATAGATCTACAGTTATTTTTTTGTTGGATATTATACCCCAATATAGACATGAAAATCACTTAAAGTGTCTGGCTTGTTTTGTGCTGGGTGTCAAGGCTGAGTTGGCTTGGACACTGGACAAACAATCTGTTACATGGTGTGACGAACTAATGGGGTCAACAAAACAGATACTCTGTCCTTTGAGAGATGGAGATCAGCTGCTGGAACAACGCATATTGTTAGAGTAATTTGTCATCTCCTGCTTGTCAGATCCTTGCTGCTGTTCTTTCATATGTGGATATATGAGAAATAAGCAGCAATTTCTGTGAAAAGTGACTTGGGCAAACTGTTGATGTTCTCCCTCTTCTAGACTGTGGTGGGGGAGTCAAACTATTATTCACTGAAGCCTTGTCAGCCTCTCTACCCAGGTCCCACTTGTCAGTGACCACATGGCAAGGTCAAGCCCTTCCCTACCTCCTTATTAATTTGAAATACTTGTCTTGTTGATTTTGCACTTTAATAAAACTACTTATATAGTATAATTTGCAAATTTATTCTTAAAATTACATGTACACAGTATTATGTATCAGTGACAATTTCAAAAGTTATCATTATATGCTTTTTAGACTTAACAGGAATCTGAACACCATATAAACTCTGTAATCCATGTGTTTGTGACACGAAGGCTCAATGAAGTACACTAGTAAATAATAAAAACTGTAAAAAATTACAGATCATTAGTAATTATGTAGGCAACAAAACTCACTAATTTAACTCTCAGCCAAGATTATCCCTTTCATAGATATCTAGTGAAATGATTTTTAGTCTTCAACTCCTTTCCTGCAGCAATACTGTAAGAAACTCCTTTTTCTTGGTATTATCCTTATTGAACTCTTTATGTCTGTGTCTCCATGCAATAAATTGAAGGAGTGCAAGACCCACTCACATGAAAAGAGAGAGCTTTTTCATCATGAGACTGGAATTTGACCCCATTTTTTTGAATAAGAACTGCTTTGTGGCATTTCTTATCAGACAGATCCATAGAGAGGTTGGCTGAAAGCCATCTGTCCCCTAAATCAGTCTGAGGGGCAGGAGAGACAGCAGAGATGTGAAGGAGTGATGTCAGCAAGGGCTGCCAGCAAGTGCAACACTCTGCTTCGAATTCAATGAGGTGTCAGAGATGGAGTCAGCAGAGAGGGAACAGTGCATGACCACACCGTTTTTAGCCCAAATTTCTTTACAGATTTTGACCCAAGTCCTGCAGATAACTCTGCTGATGGAAGAACCCTGTGCCCCACTGGAACTAGTGATACTGAACCCACTGTAAGTGAATCTAGTGCAAGCTTTCAGCTACTGACCTGTAGCTGATTCTTTAAAAGTGATTTAGCATAATCACTGTACCCTAAAGACATTATCAGAAACATTGAAATCAGCATTTTTTAATTTCCAATGTAAAATTTGAAAATCGTTGTGCCTGCATGAGGTCTTACTTAAAATAGAAAAGAAACATTTTACAATTGAAAATTAGTCACTTTGAATTTATGGATTTTTTTCCCTATGCAGAATTCACTCAAGACTAGGAAATTAGAGGATAAATCAGCTGAAATTCATTCAATGTTTTATTCTTTCAAGGCAATGGGATTCTCAGCACTATAACTAGAAATAATTTTAGTGCCCTTAATTTTCTTTCTTTTAAGCTCTTCCTTTTAGTTTCCTGTGACAACATAATAATGTCTTTCTCCTACATTGATTTAATGACTTTCCTTTCGATCAAATCTCAGAATGTTGAGGAAAAATTATTTCCTGAGTAGAGGCTTAAAAAAGGTACTGCATTGCATGTCATGATATGTTTTCATGTCCCACTTCCTCAGATCACCCACAGTATAGCTCATCTGAATGAATTTTGATGTTTCCGTCTAGGACCTCTTTCCAGTCTATGAAGAGATGTAAATCCTCATAGAGTCTGAATTTAGACTTCTAAAGTAGGTCATGGGAATTGTACTCATTCACTCATGTTTTTTTTCTCAGCTGACTACAAAGAAACCTGGGGTGACCAGCACAGCTGGAGGCACCTATATTGAAGGTCTCTAGAGCTGGATGAGGTGATTCCACCTCTGTTCTCTAATAAAAGCAAATTGTCAGTGACAATGGGAAGTCAGGTCCTCAGTTGTTTAGGCCCTTGTTCTGGCATCTGAATCCTTGAAGAATGACTGCAAATATATCCCTATTGACTTTTTACAATATTTGGGACAAATCTACTTGCATTACAGTCTGCAATGGAAAAGAGTTTCTTATTACTAATTATGACTATTACTCAAAGACTAAGTCTCACTCTGTTACAAAGGACCCACAACTGTTTATCTGAACAGGAGCACATTGATATTCTCTTATCCTTTTGCTGCAGACAAGCGTCAGATTGGGAAGCTCTGATATGAAATTCACAGGGATCCCAAGAGCTTCTTAAAAGCTTGATTTTCATTTAACTTTCTTAAAGTAAATAAAAAAAAGCTCCCAAAATCAGAAACTAGGGTAAGAGAAGAAGGAAAATAAAAATTAATAATTATTTTGAAGAGCTTGGAATCCAAGCAGAGACTTGACCTACTTTCATTATTTAATAGTCAGGAGAAGAATTTCCTCCCTCATGTCTTCTTTTTTTAAATGAATACCATCCCCCTAAACATTATTTCATGCAGGAACTATTTCCATCTTATACAATGAGGTTGTTAATTAAAATGAAAATATCAAAAGTTGACACATTATTAAAGTGTTTCTCTTTATCCATGTAATTCATTAAGATTTTTTTTTTCTTTTTTTTTTTTAGGGAAGAGGCAAGACCACAAGGCTGGGTGGCAGACCCTGCTCAGCTATCCATGGGATATCATCACTACTGTTTATATTTCCTCAAGAGAGCCATGCTACTTTTGAATTCCTGGGCTGGGTAGATTATGTCTCCTGAGACCCTTACAAATACTAAATTAAAAAGGAGGATGCTAAAACCTGAAGTCCTTTGATAAGGAGCTTTCACCCCTAATTTTTCCTAGGAAATTATCTTTATGCTTTCTGTGATGCAGATGTCTGTTCCTACAAAGGAAAATGCTCTTGAAAACAATTTAGCCAGTACACTACTAAATGGTGACTATATCACCAATATGGGTTAGTGTCCGACATTGTCTGAAAGAGAAAGAGAAACTCTAGTCTGCATTTCCACTCCTTGGAGTCATAGAATCATAGAATAATTCAGGTGGAAGGCACCTTTAAAGGTCATGTAGTACAACCTCTGCTTCAGCTAGACCAGGTTGCTCAGAGCCTCATCCAACCTGTCCTTGAATGTTCCCATGGGTGGAACACTGACCACCTCTCTGGACAGCCTCTTCTAGTGTTTCGCCATCTTCATTGAAAAAACTGTAAAAACTGTTAAAAAATTATTCCTTATATCTAGGTTAATTCTACTCACATTTTGTTTTAAACATTTATCTGTGATCCTGTTGCAACAGATCCTGCTAAACAGTCTGTCCCCAGCTTTCTTATAGGACCTCTTTAAGTATTCACAGATCACAGATCACAGATTACAGAATATTCTGAGTTGGAAGGGACCCACAAGGATCATCGAGTCCAACTCCTAACACTGTCTCCCTGGCGAGAATTGAACACAGGTCTCCCACACACCAGGTGGGGACACTTACCACTGTACTAAAGTGGATTTTTATTTAATATTTAAGTATTGAAAGCCACAATGAGGGATCCTCAGAGCCTTCTCTTCTCCAGGCTGAACAATCCCATCTCTCTCAATCAAAGGAGGGGATAATCGTTCAGATTATCTTCATGGCCTCCTCTGAACCCACTACAAAAGGTCTCTTTCGTGTTGAAGGGCTCCAGAGCTGGACACAGTAATCCAGGTGAGGTCTTGCAAGGTAAGAATAAAGAGGGAGAATTACCTTCCTTAATCTGCTGATCACACTTCTGATGCAGTCCAAGACTTCTGGGCTGTGAGTGCACACTGTTATCTCATGTCCAAGTGCAAGCTTGCCCTGACCCAGGTGCAGCATCTTGCAACTGGACTTGTTCATCACCAGGTTCTTGTACCCCACTTCTGAAGCTTGTCCAAATCCCTGTAGATGGTAACCTGTCCTTCTGCTGTGTCAACTGCACTGCTCAACTTCATCTCATCTGCAAACTTGCCATGGTTGCACTCAATCTTGCTGTATATGTAATTGATAAAGACCTTAGAGCACCAGACCCCTGGAGGACATCACTTTTCTTGAATATCCATCTGGACATTGAGCCATTGACCACTACCCTAAGGATGTGACCATTCAAGCATAAAAGTCATACAAGTCTCTGTCATATATTTTGCACCTCCAGATGTAAATCGATCTTTGTCTGGCTTACTGCTTTTCCCTTTCTCTCCATTAATAGAAGTATTAGTCATTTTGGGGAGTGGGAGAAGAGAAAGGAATCTTAAAGATATGTTACCACTGATTACACTTCTAGATTGACAAAAAGTTCTGTTCCAAAATTTAGTACCATGCACTAGATTGCAAGGAGCAATGCACCATAAATTACTGTTTTTATGACATGCAATACAATATATAGACCATTTTGAGAAATTTCTGTGACAAGTGCACAAGAATTATTGAAAAAATACCACCCCATTAGGTACCAAATTCAATGGAAATTTACAGCCACTTCCATTCCCACACCTGCAGGGATTAGTGTCAACAGTATATTTCCCCTTCTCCCCCCATTTCGAATGTTTCATGCCTGTAGCTATAGTATGAAATAATCAGCATTCATCCATTAGGTAAATAGCTGTCTGTGTGTGTGTATGTGTGTGTGTGTGTGTGTGTGTGTGTGTGTGTGTGTGTGTGTGTGTGTGTTTGTGTGTGTGTATGTGTGTGAACAAAGGGATTTTTCATCTTTTTCTTTTCTGTTTTTTTTTCCCCCAGTATTGTATGCTTGTGCACAGGTTGCCCAGGGGACCATGCAGACAGAGTAATTTGTGAAAAAGCCTGAATTGGGGAGCAGAGAAAAAGAACTTGCTGCAATTTATGTGGTAGGAAGTGTTCTATTATAGATTTATTAGGAGTCCATCATCCCTGTAAGCGTTATTTAAGACCATTGATACTAGAATCAGAGATAGGTGATTTTCCCAGTCTATGTTTCTACTAACACTTAAAATAACTTGCAATTCCTGTAGCTCACACAGTAACAATGTGACACCTTTCTAAATGAAATCTTACATAAACCAGAAAACAAGAAGCAAAAAGAGACAGTAGCTAATTGAGCAGATAATTATGCTTGACAAACTCCTCAGCCAGCAAATGCTAATTTTCCTGCGTTGGAGTCTGGGCTAGATCTTATGAGACTTTACCTGTAATATTTAATATCCAATTCCTCACAGATAACGATGAATAGTTTAGGCTGTTAAATCCATCTGGATGCTCCCAAATACAGTGTTTAGATTCTCAAAGACCTTTACTTAGTTACTACAGGAAGATTTCTGTTATTTCAGATTTCTCAAATAGAGCCTAAAAGTATATCTATCAGGCATGCTCAAATTTGACTATGTTCATAGAATCTTAGAGGAACACGTGGGGTCTAAGTGTTTTAGAACCTGGATATTATGTCAAATGAATGTACGGGTGTTAGACGGTGAGTTGGACTAGATGATCCTTGTGGGTCCCTTCCAACTCATAATATTCTGTGATTCTGTGTGATTCTGTGACTTATCTTTAGGGCTCTTAGTCAGGCACCTGCTGGCTTAGGCTCTTCATCAGCTATATCTAAGGAAATTCAAGGTAATCCATCACCATTTTTACTACTTTTATGCATTGACTTTTGTATATTGACCTGTTTGTTGCTTTTCTTTTCTTCTTTTTCAGAGGTGATGTGAAAACACGTCTGCTATGTGGATACTCTATTCACCAAACTAGGATATTCTGTATAAGGCTCTCTTTATCTCTGCTGCTACAACACTTCCACTCTTAGTGAAATGAGACTTAAATATTCTGTGAACTAAAGGCAATAGAATAGAAGTTAGAGTCAACGAATGAAGGGGATAGGGATGGTTTAAGGAAAGTGGCTTTGTAAACATATATGGGGAGATCTGCTACCATACTGTAAGGCCTCGGAATTAACCTCTGTTTCTACCCAAAACCAGCGGTAGCTTCTTCATTGTAGTCACTTAAATTCTCTTTCTTAGAACTCTGTCTCTAAAAACGAGCTAATTATGATTCCTGATACAGTTAACAGCGTAAATACATGTAACACTATGAGATGATCAGGAGCCCTTGAGGCTGACCGCCTTAGAGGAAAAAAACTCAAGCAAAATAAAGCGCACTAAAAGCCCAATGACCCATCTAAAAAATGTAGACTTAGATAGATCTGTGATTTTGTCAGGCCAACACTGATTTTTATATATATACCTCTCTCCGCTACTGTATTGAAAAATGGGTGTGATTATGCCCTGTTTTCCTCCAAGTAAGCTCTGATTTACGTGGATGGAAGCAGAAGAGATTAATCTCAATGTTCTCTCAAGGTCACAAAATGACTTTGGGTGTGTATATCTAATACCTCTTTTCCAAGCATGAGTATTTTATTCACAGTGCACCTTTTCATTTTGAATGTTAAGTACAGTTTCTCTGAAGAAAACATTGTAACAAAAACTTTTTTCTCCTTGATCTTGAAATCAAAACAGCACAAAAACTTGAATTCTTGAATTCTTTGCTTACAGAATGGTTGAGTCATTGTCCTGTGCTTTGCTCCATGTAGCACTGGTGTACTGTTGAACACTACCTGGGTCTTTCCAGATGAGTATAAATAAAGGTGAAGTTGTTAGTCCTGAAAGGAAAATATTAGAAGGAAAGAAAAATAAATTAACTTACCAGATAATACAACATAATTTCTTTCCTCTAGAGAACATATTTTTCAGAGCAGATTTTATTTTAATAAACTTGTCTCATATGAGATTTCCCAGTACCACTTTCAATGCAACTTCAAATGTATAACAACCTCGGAATATAAATGATAGTTTACCTAATGCATCTTGAAAATTCAGCTCAGACTCAAGACTACTGATTAGTGTTCTCATTTGCAGAAGATGATGGGTCTCTATCTGACAAATTCTGAGACAAAATACTTATCTCCCTCTTGTGTCTCAGACTCAGGTTTATTTTTGTCTCCTGTATTCCTCTCCTGTGGCAACTGAATTAACCTACTATAAACCTCATGAGGCCTGAATAAACAATCAGAGCTAAGTTTTGTTATATAAATAAATAAATATAACAAAGCAGATTATTTCTTACAATCATGGATTTGTTGGAAGGAAATAAAAAATGGCAACCTACCTTCAGGGTCTATTTGGTAAAGAAAGTTCTCTTTAATACAGAGATAATTTTATATGTGTTTTGTTGCTACCATGATCTATCATTACATAAAGTCATAAAATATGTCACAGTCATGAAATATGATTGATACAGTTTAAATGGCAAGAAGATAACTTTCTCCTAGCAGCACATCACATCTTTGGGATTTTTTATGACACTCCCTAGTACCTAAGCCAAAAGGAACCAAGACCAGGACTGGAAAGCTCAGACTTTGCCACTGTAATTTACAGGCCGCCATGAAAAAGCCCCCAAACATATTGGCCTCTTTCTGTGGCTAAAATATAACTGAAAATTGCATGTCATATTCTGGAGGAGGAGCTTCTGGGTTTTTGCACTTTACAATTAACAGAAGTCCCTTCTGACGAGTTTAGCCTTCTTGACTCTGTAAAGAGTTTCAGAACTAATAACTGTCAAAACCAGGCAGGACCAATCACAGAATCACAGAATCACAGAATCACAGAATACTATGAGTTGGAAGGGACCCACAAGGATCATCTAGTCCAACTCACCATCTAATGCCCGTACAGAGATCGAACGCACACCCCAGAGTGGAGAACATAAACCTAGATCCCTCACAGGCGCACAGGCCACTCTGAGCCAGGAG
>WEKX01020929.1:101448-118234 GCA_013390025.1 Pitta sordida | reverse complement strand
TTTATTATGGAACCAGAATAATAAAGCAAGGTACCTTAATCTCAACCGGGGAACATTGTACATTGATAGTTGAACTTTTAGAATTTCCTGTAAAGTATTTTTGGGCATTCTTGGGGAAATGTTGTGATGCCATTTCAGGATAAGATCAGCAGAAGAGCCTAACAAAACAGGTAGGAATATGTAAAGTAACATTTCTGGTTATATGTGTTATTTAAACATGTATTATACAAGTCTATTATGTGCTGTATTTTTTGGCACCATTCCTCCAGCTGTCATAAAAACAGAGAAAAGAAGTAAAAGATCTCTTCATGGCCTATCATATTCACTGTTGTAACTCCTGTTAATGTGTTTACAGGGTTTATCAGTTACAATTTGCTTAGCCAGCTTTACCAGGAGAAAAGACACCTTAGACCTCAATTGAACTACTCCACCAGGAACTAGAACAGCTTGGATTGGAAGGAACATTTAAGTTCATCTAGTTCCAACCCCCCTGCAAAGAGCAGAGACATCTTTAACTACATCAGGTCGATGAGAGCCTCTGATGGGAGAGGGTTTTCCTGCATTTAGGAGAAAGTGATTTTTCTCTCAGGGAAATGCAGTCATCATGGGGAAAGCTGGTCATCACTTGCACTGATGTCAGGCACATGGTAGAGCAGGGAGTGGATGACATGACCCATTATTGTGGCAAAATACTCCCTCGGAGCAGGAATTGGCATCAGTTTTTCTCATGAAAGTAAATATTAGGAGGATGTAGGGTTAGTTTTTTTCCAGCTGTAACTGACTACAAAAAATCAATCTCATGTTTAAGAATAATTTCTATCATGTAGCACCAGGCTCAAAGAGAGTTTCAGCACTAAGACCTTTCCATAGGAGTAGGCACCATTCCTCAATACTTTTGCAGCCCCCATATAAGGGCTGCCCTATAACTTCCTATATCAGCTCCTCTCCACATATGACAGACTATGACAGAGGTGGTGGGGAGCAAAAGCTGCAACAGTCTCCTACTGCCTTGACCTGGAATATTAGTTTTATCAAGTTCCCATCACATTTTTCTCTAACTTTAAAATCTCCGTTGTTGTCTTTTTTGAAGCTGGCTTTAAAAATGGAAGTAGAATTACGAAAAGTAATTCTTTTTGTAGAATTGTTAAAAGTAGATACAAAAACAACCAAATAATTAAGTAAACTAAAAATTCCAGCAATAAATCCCACTCCCTTGCTCTGTCAGTCTTGTTAATTGCCACTTTATTTAATACCTTCTTCTTCTGCTAAAGGTTTTTAAGAAGGATGCTGATGGCAGATACTCCTTCAACCTGGTATTTTATTAGAGATTACATTGCGAGATTTCCATCTAGTCTACACATAGGGGACTCCCTCTGCTCACTGGTCCATAATGACTGACCTACATATCTCTGCCAACCCGGGTTTTACTGGATAGCTGCATTACCCAGCAGAATTTAACTGCCCTCAATAGATTAATTTGTCACAGCAATTAAATCCATGTGTTGATTTATTGAGTGAAGGCTTGTTGTTAAATGTAAAAACGCACGACTCACTCTTTTCTTTAGGACATTCAACTGCCTCTTCCCGGATGGCATTTGACTATGTCCATGTTGCTTTTAACTTGCTTAGATTTACTTCTGTCTTTAATAATGATCACATCCCTTAATTTTGTAATACCTTTCTTTCTCCTTCTTTCTCTCTAGAAAGAGATAAATTTAAGTTCATTGATGCAATGTCATCTCTTTAGTGTCCAATATGGAATTTGTCCAATCCCTTATGAAGATCTGAGTATGATTTTTGTTATCATTGTGGCGTTCACCAGATCCCATGGTTTTGGGGCCCTTGGGGCAGACTGACCTTTCCCTTCTAAACAGTGATTCCAAAGAGGTTTCAGTGGAATCTATGAGCTAGCTTGCATCCCCTAATCACATGAAGGGGTACAGAGACTACTTACTTTTTCCAAGCATATGAATTATTCTGCCTTAACATCTGTAATTCCTCTGAACTTTAAAAGAGAGAAACTTTTGTGTTATGGTGCTTTTACATTCATATATCTTTGATGCATGGTACTGCCCAGTGAGAAGGAGTGTGTTTCAGTTTATGTTTAAGATACAGACTGGAGTAAAACAATACAATTTCCTAAATATTTCTCACATTATACACATAGTGTGTGGGGTTGACACAACAGCACAGAATTAATAAAAGCTCAAATATCAAGGAAATGTCTCATTTGCTTCAAGTAATTAAGCTCTAAATGTTTATATACAACAATATCACACTTCCTTCCCACAAAGGACTTGTCAATAGTTGTGTTAATTTCCTTTTTAAAATCTTCTTCTCGTAATTACCTCAAATCTTGTCAAAAAATACAAAAAAACCAAAACTCAACAAAACATGACATTTGGAATTGAAAAAAATAATATATACACCTAAGTAACAAATCGTACCCTGTACAAGAAGAGATTCCCACTGTCACTTCTTTCCAGAGAGAGAGACAGACAAGCAGGATAAGAAGGATAGCAAGGAGGAGTTTCCTTGGCAACATATGTTTAAAAGAATTCAGAACTTCTCCCTTCACAGAATCACAGAATCACAGAATATTATGAGTTGGAAGGGACCCACAAGGATCATCTAGTCCAACTCACCATCTAACACCCGTACAGAGACCGAAAGCACATCCCAGAGCGGTAACACAAACCTAGTTCCCTCACAGTCTAGCTAAGACTTTTTTTTTTTTTTTTAATCTAGTTGGTGTTTTGCTAGGGTTTTTGGTTAGTTGGTTGGTTTGGTTTGGGATTTTACAGGCATGTTGGTTTATTTTTTTCTCCTTCTACGCAGTCTGGTGTGAAAGGGAGGCAGGAATGTGAATCAGGCCACTGAACCTGACCACTTCCTGCTGCTGGAAGTGGCTACACACATGTAATTTGGACTGTGCTAGGGTTCTGAAATGTCTCTTGCTTGTGACCGATTTCACCAGCTCTTGAGTGAGAAACAAACTGCCCTTGATGTGCTCAATATCAGAGGTCATTATTAGTCCTGTTTGGATTAACTCACTGTTATGGTTTAGGGGGTTTTCTGCTGCTCTGGTAGCGAGGGGGTTAACAGCTCAGCTCTTGCCTGAGCTGTCCGTGCTGCCATGGCCTTCAAAGTTAGAGATAAAGGCAGGCGTCTCTGCAGAATAACATACTTGGGAGAGAAGAAAAAAAAGTTCAGTAGTAAGATGTAGCGTGCCAGCTCAGAACCTGCGTCGGGAGGCTGAGAGATTTGAAGGCCCCCAGGCCCACGAGAGAAGGGGTAGAGATGTTCTTCCAGGCATCCCGCTGCTGCTTGTGAATTGGACTGACCATGGTGAAAACCTATGGACCAAAGAGAGAGAACCAGGACCGCAGAATCCGTCTAAGCATTAAGACTGAAGATGGAGAGGTAAAAACTGGACAACACTGCTGATGTGTTGGAGCCCAGAGACAGAAACTTGGAGCTAGCTGAGAGCTCCGCAGAAATCCCTGGACAGACTTTTTTTGGGCATTGTTATAGTATTTGTGTACTTTTGGGATGGGCTCATTATGAAGCAGAAAAGCCAGTACTTAAAAGCTGCAATCCTGGCTGTGACTTCTGGACAACAGAGAATTTTTCAGAAGAACTGTCGTCCTCAGGTCGAGATCTCACTTGGGAGGGGTCATGAAAGACCTTTCCCTCTTGTGAGAGAGAGAGAGAGAGAACTTTATGGAAGGGCAGAGAGATGGTTCCTACCCTGGGTCTGTTCAGAAATACCAACCTGCCTGGTTTACCCCTACCCTATGTTCCCCCTTTTTCTCCTGGTGGAAAAGGGAATATTACATCTATTGTAAGAGAAGGAGGGGTGGGGGGAGAAAGGTTGCCTTCTAAATGATGCTTCCCTTGCAGTTCTGAGCTTGTTAGTTAGAAAATAAACCCTTTATGTTCTTTATTTATAGTTTTGCCTTGCTTCTTTTTTGCCTGTGACCAGTTTTATTTTATTTTCCAGTTTGTTTTTTTTAGTTTTCTCCTTCAGGAGAAGTTGGGGTGGGTCTCTGGCATCCAGCCAGGGTCAAATCATGACACTCACCCACAGGTTTTGTTTTTTCCCATATTTTTCTTTCCCTTAAGGTCAAGCAAAGAAATGGGATAGGAATATTAGATCAAATAAGCAGCTTACATGATTAAAAGATTTTAAGAACCAAGTTCATTTCACCTAATTTCAGATAGCTAAATGAACAGCGGCCATCAGAGTGGAATGACTGTACATTCCCACTGAGCGAGCAAATGTGCAGAGTAAGTCAGATCTTTGTTGTTTTGTTTTCTGCACACACAGTCAAGATACAGAATCATAGAATCATTAAAGTTGGAAAAGATCTTCAAGATCACCAAGTCAAAACTTTGACATTCATTCAGGGATCTTAGAGTGACTATGCATCTGTATTATGTATCTCACTGCATCCGAAGGCCTTAGATGCTAAATTTTCAGAAATATCCCTCAAAGAACAGAAGAGTGTAAACTAACATCAACTTACAATCAGCCCTGTGATTTAAGGAAAATCAGTCAGGACTCAAGGTAGTTGCATGCATGCTACAGAAGAAGTTTATTTTTGGCCTAAGGGCCAAGGAAAGAGGGAACNCCTAAGAGCCAAAGAAAGAGGGAACAGAGTGTCCTCTGCCCTGCCAGGTGCCAAAAGAGAGACCACCCAGATTTGTCACCCCTCTTTAACCCCTTGTGTCATACATATGCAAATCACCCCATGAATATTCATCCTTTCAACATTATGTCATTTGCTATGAGCCCTTCAACCAATTAGTTTCAATGTTTTACACGCTTTTCCCCTTGTTGTGGATAACATTCACTTTTGTTTACCTTCAGAGACTGCAGGACAGTGTCTTTCACCCTTAATATTCAACCTTAACTCTTAGGCCTTCAGATTGATTTTAAAGTCTACTAATCCTTCTAAGAATCACAAGAAATTCACTAAATTTTCACTAATTCACTAAAATATCTAAATCTCTATGCCCTTACCTAACTCACTAAATTTGTAATTTTCTGAATCTCCAAATCACCTGCAGTAAAAAATCTGCTTTTCTTTCTATTAATTAATCAAGATTCCCAAATCAAGCAAATATTATTCAATACTTTTAGGCTTTTTCAAGTATTTTCTTGTTACTGAAACTGCTCCAGATTTGCACCAGTGAGCTGAAATGAATGGAGCTAATTAAACAGATCTGTCAAATGAAAAGCAGGACCATGAGCTGGACTTGATGATCCTGGCAGGTGCCTTCCAACTCTACATATTCAATGATATGAAATTTTTGACTCATTAATAAATGAAAAATTATCCTCCGGTTGAGTAGAGTTGCCGTACATAGATTCCATAAATACGTCTTGAAGAGGGAATCAACTGAATATATGTTTTCTAGTTAGTCTGACATAGGTGAGGAAGACTACTCTAATGATCTTTTACCCTTGCTGTTCACAGAATCACAGAATCACAGAATATTATGAGTTGGAAGGGACCCACAAGGATTTGTTCCATTTGCTCACATGTATTTTTAATGGTGCATCAGTTTTAAGTCCAGGTTAGTTTAAGAAGTTTCAGCTTGTTTGGGCATCTCAAAGAAATTGTGAGAAGGCAGTTAAGGATTGATGACTCTTTCCTGTGTGTAGGCTTGAGGATGTGCACAGTAGGAGCTGTTAAATTGAATTGCCTAAGTTTCTGTCTCCTGTGAACTCTTCTAATAAACTTATTAAAAATGCAGTTCTGTGAAGGAATGAATTGAACTCAGTGTTGGAGTCATGGAGGGAAGCTCTGTGACCTTTAGTAGACATTAAGTCAGAAGATCAGAGTCATAGAAGAGCCTGAGAAATAGACATGGGAAATACAAACGTTCAATGAGGAGCAGATGGACATAGAACAAGAGGTCTTATTTACTCTATCTGAGCTTTGATCTCTTTGAATTTAATATCTGGGGTATCATATAAAGCAATATGAAGCTTACACCCCCCTTTGGCTTATTTGGAGAAATCTTATTTGGTCTTTGAAAGTAATTAGGGCATTTTTGTGACTGGGCCTTTTTTTAATGGCTATGCCACAAAATCACTTTTTTTCATAATAATTAATTTGAACAAACTCCAAAAATATGTTTTAATACATTTGTAATTCTCAATTGAATAAGGCAAATTGAATTTTTACATCAGAGGACAAATCAACAGCTCCTTCTTCTCAATGCACTAGAATTGTGTAAATAACAACCCACTGGGAACCTTGAAAAGCCCCAACTTCTGATTTGTTTAACCATAATTGCATATCTATAAATTAGAACAGACTTTTCTAATTAATTTTGTATCATGCAAATAATATTGGTTAGTAACAATCTGCTGTATTAGTAAAACCATTGCCAAGAACATAGCAGTCTGGAGTCACATTCAGTTTGAAGGGAAATGAAAGGCAGCCAGAGCAACAAGTAGCCTTTTGTTTCATTCCTGAGAGGTAATTACCAACTCCAAAACACAAAGATAAAAGCCTTTCAATAAACTGAAACCTTCTGCACATTAAGTCTCCAGAATGTTTTTAATTCTGTCAGACACAAAGGAGATGAACAAATAAAAACACGGTTTCCAGGCAAGGTAACCAAAGCAATGTTATTCGGCAAAAAGGTAGTTATGGTGCATTTCCTTTTGTGCCTGAGCAGGCAACATATGGAGTAATGCACAGCTCCATCCTAAGATGTGCGGAGCTATCTTTGGTGACTCTGGATGCTCAGGTCTTTTTACAAACAAACTGCTTTGACTGTGTATTCATTGGATATGAGCTGGCAGATATGACACAGATTTTATGGGAAATCCATAAACCACAGCAGCTATAAGTCAGGCAGAACGTCTCAAAGGGCCTGAAATGCCTGTGTTTATGTAGCTGAATCCTTTCCTTGATCTCTACAAGTGCATTCTACATTGTCTTTATTCTGTCTGAGATCAAACAGCTTATAAATCCCTTCTGTTTTTACAAGGAAAATCTTGTTATGGACATCCAATTGTCAGATCTGGGAATTTCTTTCAGTATAATTAATGCATTAACCTTCTAAGTAGAAATACTATTATTCTTATTAGGCCAGGCATACAGTTGTACATTTACTGACCGATTTAGACAAGACAAATTCTAGTATTTTAGACAAGACAAGCTCTAATATTTCCACCTCATTACATTACATTTGGCCTTAAGAGTATCTTTCTGACTGCTAAGGCCAGTGTTGTCTGCATTTCCGAAGGAGAAAGAGATTGTGATAAGTCATCAACGACACAGGTTCTTCACCTATTGTCATGTGATAACTTGCAGTGAGGAAGTTCTTACTCCATATTTGAGGAGTTTCCTGGCCATAATTTTATGTTTTCTTAATAAAGCTTGCTTTTTTCCACAGGTCACAGGTTTCACTGGTCATTCTGAGTTGAATGGACCCACAGGATCATCTAGTCCAACTCCCAGACCCACAAGCATGGAACCATGGGCACCACGCTCCGTCCATCCAAGCCACCCACCATCTAGACCATGTCACTAAGCTCCTCATCGAGTCTCCTNAAGTGAAGAACCTGGCACTTAGTCTTGTTAAATCTCATACTGTTGGAGTCTGTCGATTTCTCTAGTATGTCAAGGTCCCTCTGAAGGGCCTTCCTACCCTCTGGCAGTACAGCATTTGCCCCCAGCTTGGTATCATCTGCAAACTTGCTGATGATGGGCTCAATTCCCTCATCCATATCGTCAATAAATATGCTGAACATTGCTGGGCCTAACATTGACCCCTGTGGGACTCCACTAGTGACTGGCTGCCAGCTGGATGTGACACCCTTCACCAACACTCTCTGAGCTCATTTTTCATTGATTTCAAGATAAAGCTTGAAGATTCACCACCACTTTACCCCTCTTTAATTAAGACAGATATGATTTTTTTTTTTTTTTGCAATGACTACCCAGGTTTGCTGGACCTTTCCATACATGACATTCACAGAGATAAATGAAAACGGTATAAGTTATAACAATTTGGGCCATACTTATCTGAGAGCTTGGCAACTGTTATTACAACTAGAAAAGGTTAAAATCAGTTCAGACTGAGACTTGCCTGGATAAACCCACATTCAAGCCTTTGTGAGTTCTTCAGTTATTGCTTCATGATGGTATCACCTAAGTAGCATAGCTGGCATACAGTGCCATGACCTGTGTAGCAGCTACATGGGCTCTGAAAGCATTTTATTCAAGAATTCCTCCTCGGGAAATGGTCATTGGGGCATTTTCTTTCTTTCTCACTAAGAATCAAGGAATAGATTAAATAGATATTTTGATCTGGAAGATATTTTTGATGGGAAGTTAGCCAAGGAGTCTCCTCCTTGTTTTTCTATGAGCCCAAAGTTTTTCCTTCATATGTGATCTCTCTTTGTACTGTGCACTCTTACTTCTTATCAAGACAAAAATTAAAGTGATGACTGTCTTGCATTCTCACGAGGTTTGAGGCAAATTGGGGCTCGGCCAAAGAAAAAAAACCCTAAAATAAACCACCCGTCCCCTTCAGCAGGTTCAGAAAAAACAAGGAAAGTGTGAAAAGTACAAACTATTTACTTTAATAAACAGACAAGTTAAGATACAACAGTATTAAACAACAGAACCTGAGATATCCCACAAGTCCTGTGATGTAAAGAGTCCTGTGATGTGGAAAGTCCTGAATGTGAAGAGTCCTGTCTGTCTCGATGAGATTCCAACAGACAGTCCCAGAAGAAACTCCTTGGGTGCACAGAGAGCAGCTAAAGCTCAGATTCCTGATGTAGGCACTCCAGGGGAAAGCAAGAGATCATCAGGAAGAACCCCCGGGGGGCAGGGGAAGGGAATTGCAGGCCCTTTCTCCCTCTTCTAGTGGCTGGAGTGCAGCAAGAAATGTGTCCAAGGAAAAAGCAAAAAAAGGAAAAAGGAAAAAAAAGATAAAAAGAAAAAAGAAAAAAATATGGAGCTCTCCCAAAAGCTGGAGCAAACCCACCAGAACAGCCCCTCTCCAGCCCCACAGAACCACAGCTGCCAGAGAGCTCCAACCAGCTCACTGCCTCTGCCGTCGCTGTGTGAGCTGCCCCAAAATTTTTTTTTCCTCCTCAACTGCAGCTTCTCAGTTTTTGGATATTTTTTTTCTTGTCTTCTGGATAGAGAGAGAAAATGACCTTGGTGTTGCTAAGGACCAGTATCCACAACAAAATACCTCATAAACTGAAGCCAGAACACAAAGATATGTAATATATACACACCACCCTAGGACACATTCCCAGGGGAGACAATGCCACAGTGTCACCAAAGGTCACCAAAATCACTGGCCTAAGTATTCTAGCTGGTATTCTTTTTCTCCTCAGAAATGTAAAAATTAATTCAAGGGTAAAAAAAAAAATCCTAAAATTCCTAAGTTTTTGTCTTTCAGAGAGAGAATGAAATCTCATAGAGCAAGGTATTTTTGCACACCTTTATGCCTGATGCCCCACCTTCAGTGTGGGATGTCCAATTATTTTTGAAACTTTTTTTTTAAAACACGAAGCTGTGTGGATATGAAGTATAGGCAAACAAAAATCAGTTTTCTCCCTAGAGAAAGGATGAGAGAGAATGAATTGCACATGACCAATACGAGTCACATCATTGATGTTATGCTGGCAGGCATCCAAATATTATTGTGATAGTGGTGGAATACTAATTTATAAAGAGCACAATAGAACTGGAACTATTAACTCTCTTGTCCATCTCATTTGCTTGATCAGTAGTGGATGCGTACGAAGGCCATTTGCAGTTCAGATCTTAAATGCAAAGAGGAATTTGAAGCTGCTGTGGCAAATTTACTGAGAAATCTAGAATTTGAAAAAAGACTGCTGCCCATATTTTTTTTTTATTTTGGCAAAGAAACTCTGTGTGCTTCTGCCTCTATGAAATCTGATTTACAGTCAGTGTAAATAAGCATCCTTGAAGCACATCAGTAGGCCCTCAAGGAAACACAAGTAGTTGGTGTAAATTGAGTAATTCTAAAAATGCAGTGGAGTTGGGATGATATGAACCAGCTGAGAATATGGCCCACATTGCTCTATTCACATCTTAATGTTAACAAGCAACATGAGAAATATTATCTGCCCATGTCTCATGTCTGTGGCCATGTGCAAAATGACAGTGGCAAAAACATACTCTATGCTGCTTCCATTTGGAATTTTTTCCTGCTGCATCATGGCAATTTCTACATTCAGGATGAGCATTCTCAGTTTGAATGTGCTTGCTTACATGAAATGCAGGTTGTAATTAAATCTCAGGCTGCTTAATTGTGCCTTCATTTGTATAAATTAGAATGTTTCTATAGAAAAAGAGAAGAAATATAACACATTTCATTTTCATTTCCTTCTCAATATTATATGTGAATTAATAGTTAACTAAGAGCAAGCAGTATTTTCTTTTTAAGAATCAGTGTTAATTAGTATTTCACAGCCTGGGAAGGACATGTTGCCACAGAGCATGTATCACTTGTTTCACAAAGACAAAATGCTTCAATAAAAAGTTTTTCTGCTCATGGAATAAGGAACGAGCAATGGCTCTGCAAACCAGAATTCAAAAACTTTTCTTCATCCAGCTCATCCAGTTACCTGTGGGTAACTGGAGCCAGCTCTGAGAAGAGACATAGGCTTTTAAGGTGGGCTTCATTAGAATTAAGGCACCTGAATCCAAAAGGACCTACACAGAAAAGTATTTTGCTTGCACGTAAGGCATTTGTATTGATGGAATTGAGTTCATACTAAATAGCATCAGATTTTAAACATTGGGTAGTCTCATTTTCTGGTGAGGAAAAATTGTGGATCACAGGCTGGTTACTGCACTGTCTTCCCGGAGCAGAAGGTTTGTCCATGGGCATTGGTCTCATCAAAGGATTCAAATCTCATGTCAAACTCTTTCTTAGACCTGGGTTTACAGGGAAACAATAGTTGTTCTGTACTTCCTCCTTTGAAATTGTCCAGGGGGAATTCATAGAAAGGTTTGGTTGGGAAGGAACATGGAAGATCTAGTCCCAACACTCTCCCTTGGGCAGAGACACCTTCCAATAGACCAGGTTGCTCAAAGCTCCATCCAAACTGGCCTTGAACACCTCCAAGGGTGGGGTATCCACAGCTTCTCTGGGCAACCTGTGCTAGGGCCTCACCATCCTCACAGTATAGAATTTCTTTCTAATATTGTGGACAGGTGTCCCTGACCATCTCAAGGAGGTTGCAACTAAATGGTATTTATGATCCCTTCCAACCCAAACCATTCTGTTTCTATCATTCTATAATGGGGCATAAGGTTACAAATTTTCTTGATGGAGAAAAAGCAAAATAATTATTTCAAATGCTGAGAAAATTATTAATATTCAATCAATATTCACTGAGCCTGAGCTAAGATCTCTTTATTGTTTGTTTGTTGCTCTCACTGTGAAAATTCTAGGTATTCTAGATATTCTCATAAATCACTAATCACGACCTGTGTGTTATACGAGAACCAGCTGATTTATGATGACAAATTTTGAGGTCCTCAGCAGGTTATTACTTCTTTGTAGTGGGGTCAGAAATGAAAAAAGTTTGCGTTCATATTAGCCAGGACAGAAGGTGTTACTGACAGCTGAGGTTGGTTGTAAAGAGCTGGCAGGACAGAAGCACCTCACAGCAGCAAGGCATGACTGGATCATGGTCTCTGTGAAAAGCAGGAAACAGGTAGTTCCCTGTGCTGTAGGGACTGTCCTAGGAATGAGGCCTTGCTAGGACAGAGATTTGATTCTAACAAAGGAGTACAAACTGCAAGCATTGCTGTGTGCATGCATTGCTAGGTCTGACTCCTGTAAGGTTTTCTTGTCTGAGCTCATTAAATGTCATAACAAAGAGGGGCCATGCACAGCGGTAGCTATTTCAGATGCAAAGCAGACAGAGACTGCATCTTTGAATGCTTCTTTTGTATTATCATTGAGCTGGTTTGTGCGTAATAGGGTAGGTCTTGTTTTGCCTTGTAGAGGAGGAACATTTCTCCAGGCTCATATACACAGCATCTTCAGTACAGTCTGTGGGCTTTACTGAAGACTTGTCTCCCAGCTCTAAGGACTAATGGTAGGCAATGACCTACTTCCATAGACTTGTTTCCGTTCTTTTCCCATGTGGAAAGGTGATCTCACAGAAAATGATTTGGGAATGGATCTGGAGTTGTGTTACGTCTTGTATCATGCATGGGGAATTGGCCAGATGGCCCATGCACAGGATATTCCAGGGAGCGTTCCTAGGGACATCCTTTGAAACTATTTATCTCAGCAGGAAAATATGGCTGGAAAACCAAGCTGGAGTTCTATGTTCACTGTCAGAAAACAGAAAAAGTTCTTATTCACTCAGTGGTTATTTACAGGTTAAAGAATTATGCAGAGGGACTAATTAGTCTTGAATCTCAACTAAATTCATGAGTTTGGAGTGAGGAATATTGTGAAAGGCATTTTTAATTGCCCAGTTACAGTTGAAGGTGACTCAAGATAACAACTATTTTTACTTATCTTTAAAAATCAGGATGATTACATGAAAAATGGGAATAACCCACATTTCCATTTGTTTATTTGGTCTGTAACAAAGTATCACAATAAGGGGAACAAAATGTTTAACTAAATCCTTCCTAACATATACTTCCCAAGAACATCTTAGAGGAGGGAAATACAAGGGTGGAAAGGAGAATGAAACACAGTTCTTTATAAATCTCAATTATAAATCCCAAAATTATCCATTTTTGGAAGGATGCTCACTAATTCACTAAGTCTGAAACTCAAGAAGCAGAGGGTCCATTTCCATTGTTCACCCAAAATCTGTGTGTTTCTGGGCTGGTAACCCCACATAAGTGCCATGATTTCAGTTTGGTTTGGGATGTGCTGCTACAGAGGTACCTTTGACAGAGCAGTTCAGTGTCACAGCCAAGAAGCACTCTAGATATGCCAGCACTCCATACCCCATTTTGCATTTTGGGATAATCCATAGCATCATCTTAACTTTGGAAGTGATATTTCTTTTCTCTAGAGAAATAGTTTTCATTTTTTAATATATATATACATGTATGTATTTTTTAGCACATGCTCTTTGTGCATCGATGATACAAATCACTCTTTTTCTTTGCAGTTAATATAATCAAGCAATATATTGTTATCAGTTTACAGACTGAATTATACATTTAATAATGTCTTATGAATATTCAGACTATGGTTGGACTCGAACACCTCAATCAAAGGTATTATTCCATAATTAAGCGTGCTGTATGAGCCATAGATTTTCTCTCTATAATTTTACAGAAGGTTAATAAAATATATCTTAGCAGCAAAACCAAGTAAATTTAAATTATTTTTTGGTATTTTTTTAATCAATTTTTAACATGAAAAAACCTTGTGACCATAGCAAGAGGTGCAATTGAAAACATTCCTGGATCAAGCAGACTTGAGAGTGACAGTTTCAGCTGCTGCTCAAATTTATCTTTGATCCACTAGTTGAAACATTCCTAATCAAACTATTCAGAGTCTTTTAAAGACTGTTTGACTCATCACTATTCATGAAGGTGAAATAATTTCACGTGCAAAATTAGAATGACCTACTTGATAAGCTTGTGATAAAAATGTAGCTGACTACAGCAGAGCAACAACTCTTGAACCTGAGAGATAAGTCAGACTGACGGGGACACTTCTTTCCCTTGGCTTGGAAGGTCAAGAAGACACAGAATGTGGGTGTGACTCTTTTGTAACTAGTGCATGTTTTCTTGTCTTGCTGATATACATACTGGTAAGGATAATGGATCACTTCTGAACAAAATATTAGTATTCATGTTAGAAATTTATTTAGTACTTAAGATCCTATGTGAAGTATTTTTTCATAAGCCTTTACTGATAAAACAACAGATTTTGGTGTGGTTTTGAAAACAATTAACATGTACACTGAAATAAATCTGCAGGGATTGAATTTCCTCCTTGATTAATTTTAGGAATTATAATTGCATGTAAATCAGAAAAAAAATACTGTGTCTGTTCAGAATAACATCTTTAGTATCCTTGACACTTTTTTTGTGTTTTGCTTTTAAGCAAAATGAAAAATAGATCAGGGAGCCTCAAGCTTCCATTCACTTCCGTGAATCTAGGTTTCTTTTGTTTCCTTCTTTTAAGGAGGTGGAATACACTTTCAAGGGAAATGCTGTCAAAAAAAGGTATTTTTTCTCAATTAAATACCTCCTGGAAATGAATATAATTTAAATATTCACTTCTAATAGAAGATATTATTCTACATGTGTACTAACACCTATTTCACCCACCTTATTTAGTGTTTCTTTGCCAGTGTCCTGAGTCAACCAAAAACCACATAGCTGAGCAGCCATGGCCATGGCAAACAAATGAACTCCAAGAAGCACAGAATCACAGAATTTATAAGGTTGGAAAATACCATAGACATTATCGAGTCAGTCTATTACCTATTACGTAACCTACTGCCAACCTATTACCTAACACACTATCCCATTATCTAGATCATGTCACTAAGTGCAACACCCAATATTTCTTAACACCTCTGGGGTCTGCAATGCCACCACCTTCTTGGGCAGTCCATTCCACTGAGAAATCACTCTTTCTGCGTAAAAGTTCTTCCTAATATCTAGTCTAAACCTACCCTGGTGCAGCCTAAGACTGTGTGCTCTTGTTCCATCACTGGTAGCGTGAGAGAAGAGACTTACTCCTACCTGACTACAACCTCCTTTCAGGTAGTTGTAGAGAGCATGTCTTGTCTTAAAGGTCCTTCAAAGCTGTATCAGAACTAAGGTTTATAGTTTGGTTTAGCACATTAACATCATACTAATGAATTTTCATGATATCTGAATCTAAATTATCTCTTGTTTAAGGGATAACAATGGATAACAAAGGCATAACAATCACTACACAATGAAAATATGTCCTAGTTTATTAAGTTATATTTTGAAGCCTTCATGGAGTTAGAACTGCCCCCACAGTTACTCAGACTCCTTCAGTTACTCAAGTCCCCGCAGTTAATGCCCTTTTTTGCCTACTCCTGTTCACTGCAGTCCTGTTCGTCACGCTCCTGAGAGGGTTAATGGTTTAAGCACCCACAGGTGGAAAGTCCTGGTTCAGGATGCACCCTCCTCTAGAGAGTTCAAGCCTGGCTCACGCATCCCTCTGCGGCTGCCTGTCGGTCTGAGACGATAGCCACCCAGGGTGCTGCAACCCGGGGTGCTGCAGCCCGGTCTGCCCAGGAGTTGAGCACTTGATCAGGAGGATGACATGGACGGAGGCACTCCATGTAATAAATCACTGGGAACTACCTCTTCCACCAAGCAAATTAGAACCTCTAGTGTCAAAAAGAAAAGGAGGGTAGTGGTTGTCACGGACTCCCTTCTAAGGGTAACAGAAGGACCTACTTACCCATCTCAGAGAGGTCTGCTGCCTTCCTGGGGCCCAGGTACAGGATATTGCTGAGAGACTGCCAAAACTAATTCAGTCTTCTGATTATTATCCCCTGATGGTGGTCCAAGGCAGCAGTGATGAGATCAACAGGAGGGGATCCAGAGAAAACTGGAAGGAATTTAAGGAGTTTGGTCATTTGATCAGTGGGGCAGGAATGCAGTTTTTTGCTCAGTCCCTGTAGTAGTAAGTTTGGAACCTGAAAGGAATAAGAGAATTATTGCTGATAGCAAATGGCTTAGGGGTTTGTGCCACCAGAAAAGTACTCGATTTTATGATTACGAGGCGTCCTTTGCCAAACCTGGTTTGCTAGACTCAGGAGGGCAGAATCCATCAAATAAGAGCAGAAAGGGGTTTGGCTCGTGGGATGGCAGGACTCATCAACAGGGCTTTAAACTAGGTTTGAAGGGGGAAGGGGATCTGACTGACTCGAGAGGATGCTGAAACTGGTAAAAATGAGTCAAAAAATATATTCAGCAACCCAGTTGAAGTGCATGTATACCAATGCAGGCATTCTGAGTAATAAACAGGAAGAACTGGAGGTTTTGCTGCATCAGGAGTGATACAATATAGTCTCCATCATGGAAACATGGTGGGATGACTCACACAATTGGTGTGCTACACTGACGGGCTACACACTCTTTAGAAGAGACAGGGGAGGATGAAGAAGTGGGGGAGTGGCCCTATATATTAAGGCAACCCTTGATACCATGGAACTTGACATCAAGGATGATCAAGAGCCTCTGGGTTAAGGTAAGAGGGATATCTAAATCATAATATTCTGTGATTCTGTGATTCTGTGATCTAAAAAACCTGAAATTCTGCTTGGAATCAGGAGGATTCTGCCAGATCAGGAGGAAGAGANCTGCCAGATCAGGAGGAAGAGGCAGACCTATTGTTCTTCAAGCGACTAGAGAAAGCCTCAAGATCGGCTGCCCAAGTTCTTACAGGAGACTTCAATTTGCTTGCTATCTGCTGGGAACTTAATGGAGCAGAGAGGAGGCAGTCCAGAAGGTTCCTAGAATGTTTCTTGACACAGCTGCTGAATGAGTCTACCAGGGCTGAGGCTCCTTACAAATAGGGAAGGCTTGGTTAGCAATATTATGGTCGGAGGAAATCTCGGTTGCAGTAACCATGAGATAATAGAGTTTTCGATCAGCAGTGTGACGAAAAAGGTCACAAACTTGCTTGCTAAACCTCTCTCAATCATCTATCAGAGGTCTGGGATTACTGGGGAGGTCCCAAAAGATTGGAAGTTGGCCAATGTGATACCTATCCATAAGAAGGG
>WEKX01020929.1:83354-101395 GCA_013390025.1 Pitta sordida | reverse complement strand
AATGGTATCCTGGCCTGCATCAGGAATAGTGTTGCCAGTAGGACTCGGGAAGTTATTCCCCCCCTGTACTCGACACTGGTTAGACCTCACCTTGAGTACTGTGTTCAGTTCTGGGCTACTCAGTTTAAGAGGGATGTTGAGATCCTTGAGCGTGTCCAGAGAACGGCGACAAGGATGGTGAAGGGGCTGGAACACAAGCCCTATGAGGAGCGACTGAGAGAGCTGGAATTGTTCAGTCTGGAGAAGAGGAGGCTGAGGGGAGACCTTATCGCTCTCTACAACTACCTGAAATGGAGGTGCTTATCGCTCTCTACAACTACCTGAAATGGAGGCGTAGCCAGCTGGGTGCCGGTCTCTTCTCTCTGGCTACAAGATAGAACAAGAGGACACAGTCTTAAATCTATATCTTTCAAAACTTGATGCCCAAGATTGCAAAGACATGAAGTATACCTGAAGGTTTTAATCAGAGTTCTATTTTGTCACGTGAGCTGGGAACAGGTCCCTTTGAATTGATTTTCACCTTTTCCATATTAACCAAAAACTGAAGAAAGTTTCATCTGTGGATTCCATCTGAGTTTAAAAACTTCTTTAACTTCTAGAATATCTGTGTTTCCTTTAATAAATTATCTTAGATGTCTAACTTTAACAAAAGCCTTTTGAAACTCAAAGTTCATGATAACCCCTGTGGTTTACACATCTCACTGTAGAAGCAACAACTTCAGAAGTGTGTTATCTGTTTCTTTGCTCTGCACATTCCATCCTGGTGCATGTGGAAATATGATGGCTATCATTGATGTCTTTTTATGTCTCTATTATAAAAAAACCAAACAAAGCACTCAGATATCACTTTATTACCCTGGTCTCTGCCTCCCCACCAGCTTCTATATTGGTCTGAAATGCTGGGGTTTTTTTTCATCTTCTGTCCATTGAAATGTCTGGGGAGAAGCACCTATGACTATTTAGCCAAATATAAATCAAAGTGCAAAAATGCAAAATGTATCACTGGATATAAAGGGCTTTTTTTGAGGTTCTGGGTATCAGAAGAGGCTGCTTCCTCTCTGGGAAGCTTTTAAACTCTCCAGGAAGGGATTTTGGTGGGTTTTTTTGAGGTGCTGGGCATCAGAAGAGGCTGCCTCCTCTCTGGGAAACTTTTGAGGTGCCAGGGAGGCTGGGCGGTGTCCTTCAGGTTGTTGACTAATTAGCAGGGACACGCCTCCCTCCGGGTAAATTCTGAGCCTTCTGGCTTCTGGGTTGGCCGAGAGCGAGCACGTGGGTAGACTTAGGGGTGGGCTCCTGCCACCCAGGCATTTCCTAGTTGCCGCTATTTGAAGCTATTACACTCCTGGGAGCGCGGTGAACTGGGTTGTTGAGCGATAATAAGGCAGTTAGCACGGCAGTTTGCGCAGGGCTGTGGAAGCTGTCTTGGTATCCAGTATCTCTGATTTGAATTCTATTTTNTGACTCCTTCCTAAAGGGAACTGAAGGTCCTGTGTGTAGACCGGATCCATCTCATAGGGAGGTCTGCTGGGATTGTTCAGTCTGGAGAAGAAGAGGCTGAGGGGAGACCTTATCGCTCTCTACAACTACCTGAAATGGAGTTGTAGCCAGCTAGGGGTCGGTCTCTTCTCTCTGGCTACAAGTGATAGAACAAGAGGACACAGTCTTAAACTGTGTCAGGGGAGATTTAGACTGGACATTAGAAGGAACTTTTTCACAGAGAGGGTAATGTCTCAGTGGAATGGGCTGCCCAAAGAGGTGGTGGAGTCACTGTCCCTATAGGTGTTTAAGAAAAGGTTGGATGATGTACTTGGTGGTATGACCTAGATATTAGGGTAGTGTGTTATAGGTAGGATGATGTGTTGGTAGTAGGATGGCAACAGGTTAGGTAACAGGTTTGGCTAGGTTAGGTAAAAGGTGGTAGGTTGGACTTGATGATCTCTATGGTCTTTTCCCACCTTATTGATTCTGTGGTTCTGTGATTCTGTAATAAAATAGCAATAAATATTGGAGAAATAATTTAACTAATTGGATTTGAGTGTATTATAAAAATATCAAGACTAACAATATTGTGGTCAAATTTCAGAGTGGAGTGGGCACCACAGGAGGGGAGTGGAGCCAGGGCAGGCACTGCGGGAGTGGAGTTTTTTTAACAGTAGAGTCTAATTTTACAGACTTTTAGACTTTAACCCTAACGGTATGAGAAAAGCTGCTCTTGATATGTGTGAAATGAAGATTTTTGTGAGGACTATGTACCAGATATCTGGTTGTCAGTGACCCTGATCCATACAGCTATCCTGTATTCAGCTACTTATTAATTGTCTTATTCTGTTATTCAAAACACGGGCTGTGAATAACCTGATTTTAAAATGACATACAAAATGAATAGAGACAAAAAACGAGCTACTCTTTTCATAACTCTGTTATCTAAGGACTACTAGGTGGGTCAAAATGCTCTTGGCAGAGTCTGCATGTTTCCCGGGTTCTTCTAACTTACAATAGAGTAGATCCATTAATAGAAGCTACAGGACTGCAATGTTCAACATGTCCTTTTCATCTCTACCTCTATCCTAGAAAACTCCCTTGAAAATGGAAATTACTTTGTTGCACCAGTAAGTCAGACGCCTTGGTTAAAAAGCTTGTTGAAACTGGCTTTCTCTTTAACAAAGTGATTATCTAGACCATTGATTTCATATTTGGGTGTCTCAGTTCCAAGGTGTTCCTGGTTATAAATATATACAAATATCATTGATTATTGAGTCTACAGTCTACATCTTATTCATGAGAGGAAGTGGAGCGGCAGGTGCCCATTTCTCTGGTGACAAATAATAGGATCCAAGGAAATGGTATGGAACTGTATTAGGGGAGGTTGATGTTGGATATTAGGAAAATTTTCTTCACTGAGAGGGTGGTTGGGCACTGGAAAAGAGTTCCCAGGCACAAGGTATGATTCTTGGGCGTGGTCTTGGGCAGGACCAGGAGCTGGACTCAATGATCCTTGTGCATGCCTTCCAAATCAGGATATTTTGTGATTCTGTGATAATTGGGAAAAGCTTTTCTAACCCCATGAATGAAGAATGAGATGTAGCTTTAATCAAAGAGGCATCTTGAGGATTAATTTACCCCTGAATACAACCAATCTTAGAGAATATCAACTAAAATCCCAGAAACAAATAAAAGAGTGAGATTTTTCACTAGTAAAACTTCTGGAGCCTTTATTTCATCTACCTACATTCTCTCCATGCTATGAGTTGCATGGAAGTCTTAGCTCTAATTCCCTCATTACCCATCCAATTTAAATGCTTTGAAAGATTCAGTTCATCAACCCAAAATTCAATCAGCTCAGCCAGCTAAGTGAACACAACAGAGAAATCTATAACATTTGCCATGCAAGGAAGAAACACTAAGATTGATTTATTAGAGTCTGTCTTTCTTGTGCTAACCTGCTCAATCAGAAAGCACATCCTGTTGAAAATTTAAAGGACTTCCTGATAACTTAATAACAATATGGAAGCAGATGCTCTCTGTCAGCAGGTTTAACACTGTAGTTTTCCAATAACTTTGAATTCCCTGGTATAAATAATTTGTCTAAGTTCATCAGGTCTTAGAAGCAGAGGGTCTTGAGACACAAAATCTCTTTAACTGGTCATGTCTTCTCTCAAGTGAAAAAAAAAAAAAAAAAAGCAAAAGCAAACAAAATAGCTAAATTAATTCTGATGCAGTACATTTAGCATGAATGTGCAACAAAAGCACAGGTTGGGGTACCATGGATCAGAATCAATCATGATCAGGATTATTTATTTCCAGATCTCCTGCACTACAGATTAGAATAAAGAGCAAAATCTCAAATGAACAAAGGACTTTTTGTTTACTTGCTACCTTTAGTAAAAGTCTCAGCATTTATTTACAAGCCACAGACCTTTCTCTGGAGTTGGGCACTTACCCAATAGTGTGACCTCAAAAGTTTCTCCTCTGTTAATGAAGTGTGAATGGGTTTTCGTGAAGAGCAGAGGGTGTTTTGTATTCAAGTTCTCCATTAATAAAACACACTCCGTCCAGATAAATGGGCATTCTAAATTAAAGATGCAGCTAGTGTGTTGGATCATCAGACCCACATCCTTCCAGCTCAGGAAAAAAAAAAAAAAAAAGCTGTGAACTGTCTCTTTTAATGCATGAACTGGTTGTTCAGAGTCTTACTGATTCACGGAAAAGTCTCTTTCCTAGTGCATCACTTCAGGGCTTGTCTACATCTAAGTGAAAGTAATAGTGCAGTTACTGTGAGTTACATACACTTGTAGCAGGATATGCCAGCCTTCTTACATGTTTCACTCAATACTCCTGGACCCTGTAAACAATACAGTCCTCCTAACTATCAGTCAGACTTCAAATGCTTGAGTCATGGCCTGTATCTATATAAAAAATCTAATGCTGACTATAGAGGAAGATTTTATTTTCTTTAGACTCCTGAAGTTACATATTGAATTTTCCTGATGATACATGAGATTTAGTCCAAGATCAAGGTACTTCTATGCAGGATTCTATATATAGGATTCTACATACGAGTGTGATTCCTATATTCCCATTACAGATTTAGTTTGCTGATTAACAAGCATGTACTTGATTTTTTCCTTTTTATTTTTTTCAAACAAAGGCACTTAGTTCCATTTGAGATATCGTGGTATATCCAAAGCACCCATATATGTGTTATATATAGATCTGCTGGGAGATTTGCAGTCAGGAGTATCCTTATGAACCCTAAAAAAGCCTGGATATTTAATCTAGGACAGAGTGAATTTTTATGTACTCTTCAGGCACCTACAGGTAGACNCCCTGCCCATCTTGTGCACATGGGATGGGCTTGCCTCTCCTTGCCGCAGCTGGCACAGAATAGGGCTTGCCAGCCCCCTGGCATGGCAGAGCCGCTCACTGTGCATGCGTGGCTCATGTGACCTGAAAAAAAAGCACAAATGACAGAGGGAAGACAAAAACTGTTTCCATGAGGGGAAAGAAAAGCGAAAAATTGAAGTTGCAAAATTTGAGCATCGAAGAGGTGAGGGATTGTTGTATTGCCAAGAAATCAGGAAGCATTTTTACATACCTGTTATGGTAGAGCAGCTGAGTTGAAGAGTTCTTTGAAAGTAGAGATATGTTGAAGTCAGTAGGATTCACTTTATGTGATTATAAGGCATTGTGGTTTCAAGACAACCAGCAACCAAACACCACACAGACACTTACTCCAACACCAGCAGAACTGAGGAGAGAATAGAAAGGTTGAAAGGTGGAAAACTCGTGGACTGAGATAAAGAAAACTTAATAGATGAAGCAAAAGTCATGCACATAAGCAAAGAAAAACAAATAACATTGTTTCCCTTGGACAAGTAGGTGTCCAGCCATCTCCAGGAGAACAGAGATTAGTCATGCACAGCATCCTTCCCTTCCTCCTTCTGCCCCCCATTGTATATACTGAGCATGTTATTGTATGTTACAGAATATCCCTTTGGTTAAACTAGGTCCCCTGTCCCATCTGTGTCTCCTCCGAATCCCCCATGCACCCCCCAACTTCCCTGCCAGTGTGGCAGTATGAAAAGAAGGAAAGACCTTGGCTTTGTGTAAGCCGTGCTCAAAAATCACAAAAACATCTCCATATTGTAATCGCTGTTTTCAGCATAAATCCAAAACATAGTCCCATGTCAGCCACTGTGAAGAAAATTGACTATACCCCAGCCACAACCAGCACACGAGCCCACTAAATATTCTTTGTACATACCTATAGCAATGAGCAGGGAAATTAAAATGTTTGACTCGGCTTGGGTTGTGTATTGTTTGATTTTGGTCCAATACTTTCCATAAAGGTTGTCATACGTATAAACCTGTTTAAAGCTGCTGCTTTCCTAATGTACTTGAATCCATATTTTATATTAAAGGTGAATTTTGTTTCAGAGCTGCAAAAGCAAAGCTATTGCTTTAGACATCATAAAGCACCTGGTTAAGCATAAATGACTCCTCATTAGGATTTGGTAGCATTCTGAATATATGCATCATCTGAAAAACCAAATTAGAATTGAACAAACAAAACAAACAAACTAACTAACTAACCTGAGGTGTAGGTTTCACCAATTTAAGTCTCGTTCATCCTCAAAGAGACTTAATATGCTGTATTACAATTCACCTAAATTGCATTCAGATCAACATGAAAACAAATTCAGGTGCACAATGGGCTTAATTATGCTATAGGAAAGAAGAGCACCACCAATTGCAGAAAGAGGCACTAGAAACTGACTGCTATATTTTCTGAATCTGTTTCTTTTTTTGCAATCACCTTTACAGTTATGATAAGCAATACAGTAATACCTCACCCTTCATGAGGAACGAGTCTTCTGGGGGTCTCAGAAACTAATTCGCAAACACGCACAGGTCATTAATATGCATACGGGTCACACCAATCGCTCCACCCCCAGCCAATCAGGAGTGCTGAGGACTGTTTTCTGCTCCTCCCCACAGGGTCTCACAGCACAGGGGAGTAAAGGGAAGTGTTTCTGAGCCCTCTTTGCCTGGGGAGACCCCCAGAGAATCCCTGGGCTTCTCTTTGGACAAGCGCTGCTTCCACAGCTGCTGCTGGGCTGCTGCCACCACACATGCTTGCACTGCTGCTGTGGTGGGGAAGCTCTGGGGCCATGATGAGGAAGGGGTGTCCCCGGGATTTGGTTGGCGTTCGTGGAGCCTGGGAAGCCTTAACTTCGCAACAATGTGACACCTGGGGCCCCTTATGGTGGGGGGGTGGTGTCAGTATCAGGGTTTCTTTCCCTTTAACATCCACCAGTCCCAGGAGAGGCAGTGCTGGCTGTATGGACCCAGAAGAACACCCCTTCCCCCTGCTGCAGTGGGAGGAGGGCATGGGGGAACAGAAGCCTCCTTCTGGTTGCAGCAGCGGCCTGGGCACGTCCCAGCTCTGCCCTGTCCCAGCCCACTTGGCCCACTGCCGCTGCAGCCAGCCCAGCCCCACTTTCATAGGGCACTTTCCCTGGGGCTATGTCATCACCAGGTGTGTGGGGCATGCAGTCCCTGGGCAGGGATTGCATTGCCTTCCCCGCCTGTAGCCATGGAAACAGTAATGTGCCTGGTGGGGTTCAGTACTCCGTCTGGACTTAGAACAACAGGGGATGGCGTGACTTGTGGCAGTGCTGCACTGGGTCTCAGGGACCACCTGGGGCATACTGCGGCATCATCCTTCCACCGTAGGGACCAGGCATGGAGATACACAGGAGTAGGGCAGTGACTGGGGCATGGCACCGCGGGACCATAAATGTGATGGGAGCTAGAGGCACCACGCACCCTCCCCGCGGGGCTGGGCCAGTCCCACTCCACATAGAACGCCAGCACCACCCCTCGGTGAAACAGAGGCACTGCGCATGTGCCAGCCAGGAAGCTCCATGAATCACTGAGGCAGAACTGCGAGAAAAATTTCTCACAAACCAGCGAGGTCGCAATGGAGAAGTTCTAATGCAGCAAGGTTGGACTAGAAGATCCTGTGGGTTCCTTCCAACTCAGAATAACCTGTGAACCTGTGAGGTATTACTGTAAAAGAAAGGCATGCACATAGTCTCATTTATTAACTAGTTGCCTTCGCACCTTTTCTCAAGGTCTTAGTTAATGTTCTGTGATGTGCATCCCACTTTCAGCCTTTACCTTTCTTACTGGTGTTCTTCAGCTGCTATAAAGTTGCTGCCACCTAATAGGCCCAGCAGGAGTAACCAGATTGTACAGCAGTTTCCTTTCAGAAAAATGTGAGAGCATGTTTGCACTGATGCATAACAAAGTATTATCTTCCAAATAAAACATTATCTATTAATCCTTTAAGGGTATAAGTGTTTGAAGCAAAGTATGAAGGTCACTAAAGGGCCGAAAGTTGGGCAGTAGTTACACTTCATTGGAACTTCCCTCCAAAGAACCTGGAAAGTCCTCTAAAAGCAAAATGGGTCACTATCTCCTGTCAGCATCATCATCTCTTTGTCCTTCCCATGGTAACTAGGTCTTTTTTAGCTGTTATATTCAACTAGTTTCAATGAAAAATTTTAATCGTTCCAAGGTGATTTTCAATTCCCTTTGATTGCAAGCATGATCTTAGGAAAAGAAAACTTTTCCTTACAAGAGCATCTAGAAAACAAGGCTAGCCTGTTATCCTAACTGGTTTAGAGATAAAGCTGTGTAGATGTTTTATGCTAGTAATTATTTAAATATCTTTGACTTCACTAATTTTTGTCATTCTCTGGGCCATCACCATTCAAACACAATAAGGAACTCTCCTTAGAATAACAGTACGCTCTCTAATCTGAAAATCTTCTATGTGCAATACATTCTATCAAGTTTCTTTACTTTTCTACTTTTAGATGTCATAGGACTTGCTAACGGTTAGCCAAAGTAAGGAAGATCTCCTACCCAAGAAGGCAACGTATAAGCTAAATTTCATATATTGGCAAACTTTTCAGCTTTTGTTTGGAGCAAATTGGTTTAGTGGAAGATATTTCTGCCCAGGATAGGGAGTTTGGAAATAGATGGCATTTAAAGTCCCTTCCAACCCAAAACATTCTAGGATTCTGTGATTTTTGACTGGCTCACATTTTTATCTAATTTTGATTTTTTTATCTAACTGGCTCAAATTTTCCTTTATTCGAGTTAAAGCTATTATGATTTTCTTTTGAAGACACATTCAGAAATCATTCCTCTCCCAAGCGTCCTGAAAAGTAATGAGAAAGGGAAGGAAATATGCCTTAAAAATTTATATTGAGGGGCTGTGGTGGATGACATTGCAATTAGAGGTTAAGAAAATGCTAAAGGCATAGTGCCCTTTTAATGGAGGTTCAAATTCAGATCTTTTTACCTCCTCGGGTAGAAGCAGGTATACAGGGACTTAGAAATGGATGCATGCAGGATCTGCTAAATGTGTTTCTAATTGTCTGAGTTTAATAATTGATAATATAGACAGAGCCTGCATATTTTTCTTTCACATAAAAGATAATTGTGCCTGAGTGTTCCATAGTCTGAAATTAAATGTGTTAAGTGCTCCAGGGACAAGTATGTACGTGCTATGAAAGATCATTCCTCTTGATCAGAAGAAATAAGGAAGTCTAACAACTTTTATTTATTTGGATTGTACTGACATTTAAAGAGCTTAAGCAAGGCTGTTGAGCCAGAGTGACTCGTGATGTCCATTCTCTTCCCCATAAAGATATAGTAGAAGCTAATGACTACCTTGACTCTTGTATTCTTCTCATCTGAAAGTTCAGAACAGGACCTCTGGTCTTCCAGGATACTCTCTGTAAGGTGATTTGCCTTTCTTTTGTTGAGACCTCGCTTTTATCTCATTTCTTTCAGTCTTCTGCTCCTCGGGGAAGCAAGAAGAGTCAGAAACAACTGCTTCAGGTTTCTCCTCTTCTATTCCAATTTGGAGGAAGAAGAAGGCGTTCTCAAGGACCGAGAAGAGCAAAGGGCACAGGGCATATGAGCGATGTCTCAGGAGGGTATAAGATCCTAAACGATTGGAGAAAAAAGAAGATATAGAAAGACAGTAAAGGAGGAGAGGTTAAAGATGCTCACTGGGGGAATCAGAAGGCAAACAGATAAATTTGTGCTGATATAAGATGGATGAGTAAGATGAGAAAGTGAGTAAGAGAATGAAGGCAAGGAAGAAGACAAAACTATGGGTGAGATCCTTTTTCTGTGCTTTAATGGTCAAATAATCATGGTAAAAAATGTGCCATAATCTTTACATATTTACAGAGAAAGAGATGAATCTCATGGACCAGTAAGGTAGGAAGAGCCTAGAAAATACATAGAAGAGAAGGGCTGTAAGAAAAAGCAAAAACTTTTCAATTTTTTTTTTCTAGATTTCCAAAAGAAGACGTAAGTGTTCAAAAAGAAATGGTTAACAGGCAGCAAAAAATTTATGTTTGCAGAGATCAGTGTTAGGCCTGAATAGAAACCTCTCAAAATCTAGAGAGGTATTGACTCAAAGGGCTTTGGATTAGAGTTCAGTGGTTGCCATTTATTATTGAATAGCATTTGGGTTTAACAAACAAATCATAACCCAATCTTACAAAATTCTTGTTGTGACTGAGACAGAAAAAACATATTTTCCTAAACTTTCTGGACAGAGTGAAGTGTCCACAGTTACAGTCATCCCTCTTCCACTTCGCACTTCCCATATTGCGGCTTCAATACTGTGCACCATGATTTTTCCGTGATTAAGGAGGCCCGTTTTGCAACTGTGTGAACTGACAGTCTTGAATATTCAAATCAACCACCATGCCATACCGCATGGACCACAGGTGCACTGCTCTGCCAGTTTCTCCAGCACCACGTCTGGCCAGTCCCACTCCAGTCCAACCGAGGTGGCTGCGGTATGATCCCTCAGTGCCTGCCCCAGTCCAAGTGAGGGTAGCGAAAACAGCGCCAGAGCACCACGGGGCCAGCCACAGAGCTCTGATGGGAATACAGTGGAGATAGCCCCCGTCCCACCTGATCAGTCCCCAGGAGGACAAAGGCACTGCTTCTTTTAAGTGTTTTTTCCTCTGAAGTTCTCACTCTGCTCCGTTTCTCCACTGGTACAGTTAATGAGTTAAAACATTACAGTATACTAACTGTATGTATACCTTTCTTGGTTTTTCATAACATATGTTGACTAAGAAAAGTTCCCTGATTAACGTTTGAATCTACAAGCTCTGCGGTCTGCGGGGTCAGGGGCTGAGACTGGCGCTGCCTCACAACTGTTGCTGTTCCAACTGGGCTGGGCTGCTGTGCTGGGACACCGACGGAAACCTCACCATGGAGGGAGTGTACAGGCTTTGAAACTCCACTTTAAGCGTGTGTGCTGCAGCAGCGCATGTAAAAGCCCACCATGTGCGTCCTCTGGGAGGTAACATGCCGGGGCAAACTCAGAAGTATACAATACTGCCCCGCGATACAACTCCCATAACAACAGCAGGAAAAGCACGGGACTTGCTTGGGAGGTGGCATGGGCTCAGGGACCCCATCATCACGATTTCTGAGGAATCCTCCGGCAGGGATGGGGCAGAGGAGACCCCCTTTGCTTCCCTTCACACGGGAGGAACTTTCAGGAATGCCCCACAGCCTCTCTGGAACTGAGGGGCCAGGGTGACTGGATGAAATTTGCATATTAATAAGCTGCCCCTCTACGCTGATAAAGGGCTGCACAGAGGAGGGGCAAGACCTGTGGTACCTCGGTATAGGAGAGCTGACTGTAATTTGTGTAGGGGAAGCCAGGTGGACGTGAACCACGCTGCTATTGCACAAACATTGTATCATGCAGTTGGTTTAAAGGAAAGTAGCCACAGTGCGTCAACGGCAGGTGGTTGTGGGCTGTATAAAAAGCTGATAGCTTCCCATATAGACTTGTCTTCACGCCTTGTGCACTTATTGCAACAATTGGTGACCCCGATCAAGATGTACCTCGCACTAGAACACTAGACCTGTTTGAGAAGGGCCCCCAAGGTTGGATATTGGTCCACTGAGGTCAGAGATGAGTCCAGAGGCAGGAGCAGAGCCTAGACATTAAAAATAATACCATGCTGGCAAATCTCCTATGGTTTTCTCAAGTGTGCCTGTATTGAATGCTTTTATGTGTCTGAAATCAAAAGCTTTCATCTCTCATTCAAAGGCACAGCAG
Source organism: Pitta sordida (assembly GCA_013390025.1). Taxonomy (NCBI): domain Eukaryota; kingdom Metazoa; phylum Chordata; class Aves; order Passeriformes; family Pittidae; genus Pitta; species Pitta sordida. Next base: position 89,715 of record WEKX01020929.1, on the reverse strand, counting down.
TCTTTAATGTGTGTGGTCAGGTGCCTGCAATAACTTTTTTTCAAACAGAGAATAAGCACTCCAGAAAATGAGACACAAATCCTCTATACAGGAATAACTCTGAATGAAAATTATTCCTCTATTGCATTTCTCTATTATAACTGGCTTCACGTAAAGATTTCTCTCCCTGCTCACACTTACTTTCAAGCAAATTGAAGAAATTCACTGACGCACATATAATAATAGTTACCCTTATTATGATCATGGTCCTTAATTATTTTTTAAATAATAAACAAGAGCCAGACAGGAAATCAAGAAATTCAAATGAAACATACAGTGGCTAATTGAAATACAAAAGTGACTCAAGAAAAACACTTTTCTAATAATGAGAAAATGTTTGCGAAATTACATTAGCATAATAAAGGATACTGATAAGTGCATAGATTCTGATAGAGAAGATAAACATCACTGATAACTCTGAGATACCAAGTAAAAAAAAACACTATCATATTATGGTAGAAATATGTGGTATTTGAAATGACTAATTTATGAAGATTTAGTAGTCATTAAAGCAAATCTAGAAATAAAGCAGTGCTAGAAATACATTTGTGTTATATTAAAGACCTGCTCATGAAATGTTTGTGAAGGCTTACTAAGTGGTTAATCAACTGCAGAAGACTGTTCAAGAGTCTCCTCTTTCTCACAGATATTATAGGCTCAGCAGGTCATTATGATCCTTAGATGAAAAGATCCTTTAGATCATTGGTTCCTCTTTTGAGATAATACCCTTTTTTCCATTCTTGAATTAGTCCCAGAGGTTGACAGCCTTACAAAGTTGAGCAGAGAGTTTTGTTGCTTTGATAAATAATTACCCTATATTTTCAAACAAGAAGTTATTTAAAATAAAGGATTTCATACATTCACTTTAAAAAACGAACATGACCTGTTATGATAATTCAATATTTAAAAAAAAATTAATTTATGAATAACAGAGACCAAAATATTTCTTGCAAAAATATATTTCATAACTAAAAGGTTTCTGGAACTTGGATTCTAATAGCAATACTCCTGTACAATTCATTAGATTTTTATGACTTAGAAAAATTCTGTCATTTTAGCTCATGAAAGGATAAATATGGACAGGTCAATGCAAAGTAATTGTAGAACAAATAAATGGTCCTTCTTTTTACCAGAGGATGAAATTTCTGTAGAAATACTAAGTCTTTATGGCATTTTCCAGTAAAAACTCTTATTGGGATATTTTGTGTGGTGGGGGTAGGATTATGAGACTTAAGTTGTAAGTGAGTTGCAATTATGGAATTCAAGTTTGTTTTTTAGTTAAAACAGTGGAATATCTGTGTTCAGCACTGTGCCTGTGTGTACAACAAGAGTCCTTAGAGTCTCACTTGAGTGGTCCAAGAGGTTTCTGGGCAGGCGTCTGCATAGACAAGATAATGGATTGCCTTGAGGTAGTATCCAAAGTCAAAACTAGGTGACTGAGCCTGTGTTTACAATCAAGTACAGTCGGGTCTCCTACATCGCAGACCTGTGGTCTTAATCGGGTGACTTGAAGTCCTCCTTCTGTGTTGAGTGACAGCTCATTAATATGCAAATTTGCCCCACATGCCCCCCGGCACTCCGGCGCTCTTTTGGCACTGCCCTGCTGTGTGTCGGCGATTGTGTCAGTGTTTCCCAGTGCTCTCAGCCACCCCTCACTAGGAAAAAACCCTTTTCCACTCAGACGAGGGCACGGTTGCAGGGGAGCCGCCCTCGCCACTGTCCCGGTGTCTCTCCGAGTGGGTAGACGTGGTCCTTCCATACTCAGGGTAGACGAGTATATCTCAGAGAGTTATTCAGGAAAGTCTCTGACAGCACGTCTAATCTGAGAGTGTGTAAATCTTTCATATCTGCGCACAGCTTCCTCACTCAGAACCGAGCGAAGCAGAGCAGGTTGGGCGGCGTTCAAGCCAAGCTGCTGTAGGAGCGGCATGCACCTGGCTCAGCTCCACCTTGCTGCTGCGGTGTGGGTCAGCCGCGCTGAGCTGAACTGATCCAAGCTACAGCGTGGGCTGACTGCACCAAGCTGAGCTGACCTGAGCCGCAGTACAGGCTGGCTGAGCTGAGCCATGGCGTGGGCTGGCCATGCCAAGCCAAGGCGAGATGAGCCACGGCCCCGAACCAAGCCGCAGTGCAGGCCATCTGCGCCAAGCCGTGGTGTGGGAAATTTGCATATTCATGACCGCCTAGTTTGAAAAATCATGCATGTCAGGTTGCACATGTGCAGTTGCAAAAAGAGGCTTCCTTCATCATTAAAAATCGTGCCACTAAGCTGTGAAGCTGCAATACGGGGGGTGAGAAGTGGAAGAGGGCCGACTGAATTGGGCTGACTGTTACAGGAGCTATTCAGAAGGGGATTTCAAACTACAAATTCGACCTGAGTCAATTCTTGCTGCATCAGGTTCAAAGTATATACTGTATCTAGATAGACTGAGATAAGTACTGGGTGAACTGTCCCAAAGACTTGAGTGCATCTTTCCTGCTGCAGGACTGTTTTGCATAGATAATATCACTGTAAATAGGCAACAGAAATTTTTTCTTGCAGACCTGACAGTATAGGACCGTCTTTTGTATACAGTTAACACATTCAAGACATGTTTTTTGTGTATTTAAGGTGTATCAACAGCCAAGTGTGCATTGAGGTTGTCATGTCATTTGGGACATCAGCCTTGTAAATTAAGCACAGCAGTGGTTTGGGACATCTGGCTTCATTTGGATGAAGATACTTATTCAAGGACCCTTACAACAGGGATCCCCATCACCATGACACATCATACTGTTTGGGAAAACTAAATTATCATGGTATTATCCTCTGACAGAATTCCAAATTTCTTCCTCTTTTTTCCTCCTTTTCCTTCTCTCTTGATCTCTCTGCAGATTTTGTATCTGTGTAACACAGTTTCAAACATTCATGTGTAAGTAAAAAAAACAAAAAAACAAACCAAATCTGGCTACAACAGGTATTGAGACAAATGATTCTAACACAGGCAATGAAAAACCATACTTCATGAGAAAATGCTGAAAAAGCTTGGTTTATTTAGCATAATAAAACAAAGACTGTCAAGCAATATAATTGTGATCTATAAATATGCCAGGGGAAGTAAACATTAGTGAGAGAGAAGCATAGCTAAAGCTATGTAAAGTAGCTAAGAATAGAGGGATACTGAAAGGTAGGTGTTGATTCCCATGGAAGAAATTATATTTAAAAACATTCTGGTAGAAGTAGTATGGGCAAAAATGTTGCGAGTTTTATGCTGAAGCTATTGAGTTTCTCTAAGGGAGCATATGATGCATGCCTGGGACAGAAAAGAACCAGTCTTAGTGGCCTAACAAGTGCCTTCTTTTCCTTTCCCAGTAGTCCACATTTCTTTTTCAAAATACTGGAGAATTATGATCTTTTATCTGTTGGATTATCTTTTTTTTTTTGCTAGATTGAGGGGTATAGTGAAAACCTCCACCACTGCTGTACTTTGTGGTTTCCAGCCTGAAACATAGGCATACAAGTTTTTGCGATTTGAGTGTTTAGATGCACCTTCCTGAACCAGCCCTGGTGATGCCTACTGGAAGCTGTGATTTCTGTGCTGGTGGACTGACTAAAATAAGATGTGTTCAGAATAATCTGAAAGCTGAAGAGGACCATATTTCTGTCCTAATCCAACCCTTCAACCACAGTCTTCATAGCCTTCATTGACACCATTATATATTACAAGGTTTCAATAAGCAAAGAAATCACTGATTACTCGTGGAGGGTGCTACCCTTACTCCATGTTGGAGACCCTAATTAAAAATGTATTCAATGATTTTAATAAACTCATCAAAATACTTGCATAATTCATCACACTCCAACTGCATCTGATAACCTTTAATTTAGGCAGGGCTACCAGTGCTCCAGTAAGCTGCCCTGCTCTGTGCAGCAAGGCACTGATGGTACTATTAGCATGAGAGTAGTGAACCATCTGTATAATAGAGAAAGCAAGATAAGGATCCTCTCTGGATATTTTAATAATATCCCTCTTTGGTTAGACTCATTCCTAATGCCACCTGTGAAGTGGGTTACAACAGCAAGATGGATTTTTTGAAAAAGTTAAAAAAAAGGAAAGTCATTAAATGGAATTTCTGATTTTTGGCACTAAACCTAGATCCTTAGGCAGGAGAAAAAATACATAAATGAAATATACCAACTGCTGAAGATAATCACAAATCACGTGCAAACAGCCTCTCTTTTTCAGAGAGGGTCTTTAATAATGACACTCAGATTTCAGCAGGCACTCAAAAGCAGCATAGGAGACTTAGTAAAAGCAATCACCAGCTTTTTGCTCATCTCACTGAACACTCTTCACTTCAATGAGCTTCTGTTCAGTCCAATTAGTCAGTGCAATTTAGTTTCTTCAATACAAGTCACTGTGTTTTAATTGAGTCAAATTAGGCACGAGTCAATAGTCAATTCAAACTAATTGTCTTCTATACAAATCAATAGGATTCAATTAAAATCAATGAGGGTCTCATTCACTTTAATGACTGACCTGTTTCCCACTCTTCAGGTGTTATAAAAGGAGTCTACACATTGTTCTGTGTGTGGGTTCTTGACAAGTATATCTCTTTTAGTAAGGCAACATGAATCATTAGGAAAAGTATGAAGGAAAAGATATGTAACTGGGTTATGCTTTTCCCACAGTAAACTTTCTGCAATGAAATCCTCTCTTTCATAGTATGCAGAGGTTTGAATACGTGTTCAAATTTATACAAGTCTACATGAAAACTGAGCTATGCAGTCACAAAACTTTGAAAAATGATGAATTTATTTACTCTTATTCACAATGGGTTTTTTTACTCTAGAAATTTCCTTTGATTTTAAAGTATAATTGTTCTAAAATGTGAAGTTTCTTGTTGGCTGTGTCTTTAACTACTTAGTTTAACTAACAGCAGTGTCTTAAGGTGTCAATCCATGGAGTAAGAAGTCTTTCAATAAGCCTAGGTACACTATGGTAACTAATTATTATAACAAAAGCACAGAAGCAGGCTGTCCGGATGTGTTGTAAAACGAGCCATAGTGGAAGAAGACTGGCCTGGTTGAGTAAGGAGATAATGAAAGAACTGAGAGACAAAAAGGGTGTACCATCTTTGGAAAAAGGGGGAGGTCAGTCAGATTATGTTTAGAGACATTGTTAGGTCATATTGGAGGAAAATAAGAGAGGAAAAAGCCCAGCTTGAACTTAAGTTGACCACTTCTGTGAAGAATAGTAACAAGTGTTTTCACAAGTACAGTATATCCTTGCTGCATTGTGACCCCTCCATTGTGACCTCGCTGATTTGCAAGGAAAATTTCTCCCAATTCTGCTTTAGCAATTTGTGATGTTCCCTGGCTGACACATGTGCAGTGCCTCTGCTTCACTGAGGGGCGGCACCAGTGCTCCCTGTGGGGTGGGACTGGCACAGACCTGCGGGGAGGACACGCGGTGCCTCCCCCTCACCTGTGTGTCTCCATGCCTGGTGCCTACAGTGGGAGGTTCACACCATGGGATACCCTACGCAGCTACTGGGACCCAGCGCAGCACTACCACAAGTCACGCTGTCCCCTCTTACTCCAAGCCCAGCAGGGGACTGACCCCCCACCCTGGGCACGTGGTACTGTTTCCATGGCTACAGCTGGGGAAGGGAAGTGGCCCAGGAAAGTGGGGCTGGAGTGGCCACAGCAGCAGTGAGGCAAGCGCTGTGTGCTGGGATGGGGCAGCGGTGGGACATGCACAGCCTGTGGCTGTGCTGACAGCCCCAATGGGCTGGGACGACATGGGGTCAGGATGGCATGGAGAGAGCCACCAGGGACAGGGAGAGAGGCAGGAGCGGTGCAGGGTTCAGTCTGCTGGCAGGGCAGTGCAAGCATGCGTGGTCACAGCAGCCCAGCCCCAACTGCAGATACGGAAGTGGCTGCATGGCCGAAAAGAAGTCTAGGGATTCTCGTGAGAGTCTCCTGAGGCAGAGAAGGCTCAGAAACACATTCCTTTGCTCCCCTGTTCTACGAGAGCCCGTGGGGAGGAATCAAAAAGGCTCCCCAATGCTCCTGATGGACTGGGGGTGGAACAATAGGCGGGATCTGTGTGCATATTAATGACCTGCGCATGTTTGCAAATTTGACGCTTTTAACAGTAAGACAGACTGCCAGCAGGACAACTGGACATATGGGAAGACAGAAGGAGTAGCCTGTGCAATATAACTCCCTTGTAATCCAAGAGGAGGTAGTCAGAGACTTGCTGAGCAGCTTGGATCCTCATAAGTCCATGGGACCAGATGGGATTCATCCAAGGGTGATGAAAGAACTAGCAGATGA
>WEKX01020929.1:72256-82386 GCA_013390025.1 Pitta sordida | reverse complement strand
TCAAACTAACACTGGCAAACAAACAGGGAAAATACCACAACCACTCCTTAAAACCACCCACACAAACAGAGTATCCTACACTGGAGTAACAATACCCAAAACGAAAGTCCCAACAATGGCAAAACTCGGATGAAAAATTATAACAATGCCCAGCTTTCTTCGGGGAGCGGGCTTTAGCGAGGAGCCATGGACAATGGAGATGGAAGAAGGCATTTTCAGGAATGCAGGGATCAGCTGTGGGGGGAAGGCAGACGTGTGATGCAGGAGCTGCTGGGAGAAGAGGCGATCTTGGCGAGAGACCGAGAGAGAGAGACAGGGTTTCCTCCCGCTGTTGTTTAAATCTCTCCTTAGTTCCTGCCCCGTAGCCTCCCTCTGTCCAATGGAGTGAAGCTCCGAGCTGTCAATCTGGTCTGTCTCTCTGGAAGAACTGGTGGTTTTCGTCATCATCGGGGAGAACCTCAGACCCCACATGGCTCTCCCATCCCCACCCCGGCTCATCCAGGAAACCGGGTAGGCACGCCACCATGTGCTCCCTCGGCACGCCTGGGGAACTGCAGGCCCTCTTCCCCTCTTCTAGTGGCTGGAGTGCAGCAAGAAGTATGTCCCAGAAAAAAAAGCAAAAAAAAAAAAGCAAAAAAAGAAAAAAGGAAAAAAAGAAAACAAGAAAAAAGAAAAAAAATGGGGCTCTCCCAAAAGCTGGAGAAAAACCCACCAGAGCAGCCCCTCTCCAGCCCCACACAACCACGGCTGCCAGAGAGCACCCACCAGCTCCCTGCCTCTGCTGCCGCTGTGTGAGCTACCCCCAGAAATTTTTTTTTCCTTCAACTGCCGCTTCTCAGTTTTTGAATTTTTTTTTCTCGTCTTCTGGACAGAGAGAGAAAACAACCTTGGTGTTGCTAAGGACTGGTATCCACAAGCCAAAACACAAAGATATGGAATATATACACACCACCCTAGGACAATTACACAAAGCCAGAATCTCCCCAGTTAACTCATTTGGCTTCTTCTCCAATCTTTTTTTGACATTTCAGTATAACAAATGGGATGTTTTGGACTGCACAGCAGTGAAGAGAAGATATTTGTTTGGGTTCTGCTTTTGGCAAACACTGCTATGGACATAGCTTGGGGATATAAATGGTGTCTGGTAAAACCAGCTGTATTTTGTTCGGGTCACCTCCAATGGTGGTAATTGAGCCAGCTCCATTTAATAGCTGTTTAATTCTCTTCTCCTTCAGTGTCACATTGAATCAAAAGTTCTCATTTTTATTTTCTTTATGCTTTATTTCAAAGCTAAATGGACTGTACATATTACTGGTCCTAATCCTTCATGGAACTAGTGCAAATTGGCATTTTCCACATTCCAAGCTAAGACAAAGATTGATTAAAACCTCATACTGGCCCATTATCCTCCTTTTTAATTTTGTTTTTAATTCCCATGAATTTTAAGCTAACTTTAAAATTATTCCTGTTCCAAATATGAATAGATCCGAGCAACAGTCTCTCAAAAAAACCCTCAGGAGACACTCATGCGCCGGTAATATGCATGATGATAGGAAATTTCCTAAGACACCCAGTTCTCTAGCAAATCCCAAGCCAGTTTTACAGAGTTCAGATAAGTAAAAAAGAATGTCCAAACTTCTAATTTTTCATCAATTTAAATACTGTGAATCATAGTCATATCCATTTTAAAGGATTACTTGGAAGGAAAAAACAACAAGCTTGGGGGGAAAGCTGAATGGGAAATCACTCTTAAGATTCTCTGTTTTCAATATGTTACAATTTCATCTTATATGGAAAGATATTATATTAGTTATTTGTGAGTGTGATTTTGTGTGTCTTCTCAATCATAACAAAGAGACCCTATACAAGAAGTTAATTTGGAATGAAGGTTTTTACAATCAGGGTCCTCTCGAGAAGAATTGAGAAGGTAGGAAAGGATGATGAAAAAATTTGGCTGTTCCTTTCTTGGGCTTTTTTCACTTTTACTGTTGATAATAACTTTGAGGAAAATATCTTTTGGGTTTGGTAATTATTATTACTAAATAGGGATTTTAGGCACCCCAAAATGAACACAAAAAAAGATGCATGCAAATAAATGCTCCATGATATTTTGGAGATTCACTTGTAAGTATATTCAATTCAGAAGTGTAAGAAGTCTCAAGAATTACAAGCAAAATACCTTACCCCTATATTTTCCTTTGAGTATCTGACTGTACTACAAAAATCTTTACTTTTATTGTTTATGGGATTTTGTATGTTCTTAAATACTCAAGAAACAGCACAGAGCACCATACAGCCTTCTATTATTTATCTCAACTAAGATGAGATCTGTACTATGGATGTAGACATGTCTTCATTCTTGACTAGGGTAAGAGCAATGAGCCCCAGGCTGGGGGAGAGCTCTGAGTGTCATGACTCTGCTTCTTTTCTAGGAAAATGCAGATGTGGACACTGTGATGAGGATGGCAGAAAGCTGTAAAGGTCACAGTTTCTTCTCTGCCACATTGCATGGGGCGACAGGAGATGTTGATGGGGAAGGAAAACATGGGCCATACAGAGAGGCAAAAAGGTTTTAACTTTTTCCAAGATTTTATTTCTTTTTAAAATCTTTTTCCCCCCCTACTCTTGGTCCCATCACTGTTTTCACTCATTCCATTTCTTTACATATCCACAGATCAGAGTTATGTTTTCACTTTGGATTCACTTTGCACAGGAGGAACACAAAAAGGCCCATGGTTCCACGCTTGTGAGTCTGGGAGTTGGACTAGATGATCCTGTGGGTCCCTTCCAACTCGGAACAAACTGTGAAACCTGTGAAACCTGTGAAAAGGAGAATACAGTACAGTATAGACTCTTGTAACTTAGCACAGAAGTAGAGTTCAACTTGTCCATACACATATTGTGTCCAGTTGCAGGAGGCAATGTTAGCCTTATTATTCCTTTTGGAAAATCCAGCACACAGTTATGAAAATCCAGAGGCAGTTATATTTGTTATAGTTTCTTTTTTTTTTTTGCCCCCATCAAAAGTTGTATTCACTCACAGACTTGTCCTTTCCCATAATTCTTACTGTCCTACTGTATTAGTCTTCTGTTGGTATGAATTGGCATCTAGCAACATTGCCACATTATACTGTTATTAAAAGCTAAAAAATGTTATAATTAGTTTAGAACAGGGAACAGAAGATGTAATTCTGATTGTGCTCACATTATGTCTGTTGTAAAACTATGTGCTGCTCTGGATGGAATAATACAATTATACAAGATTTGCTGCCATGTAATTGTACTTCCCTGACAAAAGTCAATTTTTACATCAATTTGTAGTGTTTTAATAACTCTTTAAAAATATTTTGCTTTTATTAAAAAACCTCTACAATAAAAAAATCCAGGTCTAAGGAAAAGTTATATAAATTATTTCATAATATTTTTTCATATATTTTCCACACCGTTCTCATTTATAAAATATTTTCTTGTTATGCTGGTTAACACACACATGGAGAACACAGGACCAACAAAACCCCTTATTTCTGCTCTAATGTTATTCTATTCTTCACAGCACAACATGACTATGTTACTGGGTTCTTTTACAGAAATTAATGAAGCAGTGTCTTTAGGTCTTCCAAATGCACAATTCCCTACTATCTCATTCTTTTCCATTTTAATTTCTCAAAAAATAGGCATAAGATAAAGGTATTCCAGGCAGCCTATTTCCTGCCTGGAATGGAAAATTTCAGGCACTCATAAAGATCTACTGGTAGAGCCTGAAGAACTGCCATAACTCCCTGCCCTGGATATTCTGGCATTCAATTCTACCTACATGCACTGCAAGACATGCAACTGGGTGTGCATTTGGGATCCCAGGTTCTTTTTCTGTCCATGGACAAAACATTTGTTTCAGAAATTTATTGGAAGGTCAATGGTGCTGGAAAATCTATTGTCTTTCTGTGCGGCATGGTAGGAACTTGTGTGCCACAGGGAAAAAACAGAAGGGAATTGCATGAATAAAAATACATATTGCATTGGGACACTCTAAATGACAAATATAGCTTCAGGGAAAAAAACCCACCACACTAAAAAACCCCAAAACAAAACCACAAAATCCCCACAGATTGTTCAATACCTTTTCCCTTTTTGTATAAAAATCCCTACTTTTCACTTTTTAAATTTTCAATTTCTTGGATAAATAAACTTTTTGGTTTTTCAAATGCTTTTGTAGCTCATTTTTGTGGTAATTACTCATTTATATAAATTTTTAGAAATGATGATAAAGAAGAGCAATGTCACTCGAGTGATGCTGCTTTGAATAAAAATGGGTTGGCAAAGAACAACACTGGTAAAATTAAAAGCACTGCTATTAATCAGCTGACCTGGTTGTTATTAACTCCAAGTCACTTGTGAACTGGATAATCTAAGCAATTATTAAAGCATGAATGTGAATTTAGCTAATGCCCTCGTCCTCCACATCATTATCTTAGGCGTAATCACCCTTTGGTCCTTGAATGTCTTTTTCATCTGAGTGCTGAAAATCTCAGCATGCTGTTTTCTTTAATGACTGCAAGACAATGAAAAATTCCTAGCTAACATGAATGTTACATTTTCTAGTATTTGTCTGGCATATTTGGAGGTTTGCTATGCCACTCATAAAGACATATATATATAAACTGTACTTTGCAGTAGCAATTTTGCACTGAAATATTTTAGGTCTAAAATTAGATTCACAAGTGCCTCATGTGAGCTGTGGAAAAGGAAGACTCTTCAAAGACAGATTTAGTCCATCAAAGAAGATGTTGAAGTCAGGTTGGATAAATTGTCCTCTTCCAGTGCCTGCCTCTTTTCACTGCCTGGATAAGGCTCCATGAATAACCTAGGCTCGATATCTACGCTCGATGTGGAATCCCATCCCAGCTTGCAGAGTGGGTTGAGTGAAGAGGCAAATACTGTGTTCTAATCCCTGACAGTGATCCATTGTACAAGGTGAACAAGTCACTCTATACAGTCCTGTCATGGGGAGAGCTCTATTGTTCTATTGTAAAACTTTTCTCCTTTTCACTGGAACTGACAATGGGGTTCCTTTCTTATCTCCCCTTCTCTCCCCTGCAAGGCATGTGACCAGGAGAGGGGCTTTCTCCTTTTTACCGTACCAACAATGAGGAATTATTTTCCTTATCTTCCCTTCCTGGCAAGGCATGTGACTAGGGAAGGGGCCTGAGGGTTGGGGCAGGCTGAGTGACAGCCAGTGGGAGGGTGTGATGACACAAAGACATGCCACAAGGCATGTGACGTAACAGGAGCCTGAGGTCCTATAAATATAGCAGCCAGGCCTCACAGAAATTCGTGGATCTTCTGGACCTTGACTCTTCATCTCAGTACAGCTTTCCCACTGCTGACCACTGGATCTCTCTTCAGCCCCTCGGACATTCCAGAAAAGGATCGCTTGCTGTTACTCCACTGGTTTGTCTTCCCTGAGCCCTATTCCCCTACCCCTGGAATCCTGGGCGTGCTCTGGTCTCCCTCGAACTTGGCTTCACCTTGTGTTTGTTTTTTTCCCAGCTGTCTACAGTTGGCATTGTTTCATTGTTGTTGATATTGTTATTGTTGCTTTTCAAACATACATGCATACATATATATATATCTGTATATATTTGTTATATTAATTGTTTTCCTTTCTCTCAGTAAAGTTCTTATTTCTTTCTATATATTATTCAACTGTTTCTAAATTCAATTCATAATCCATCTTAATTGACACCAGGACAAGTCCTCTCTTTTGTGTCCCTAGGACCATAGTTTATGAGTTTCTCAGGGTAGTGACTTTTCAACAGTCTTAGTTCCTTTTATCCCTATGAAAAAAGTATCCATTACAGAGCTCAAGCTGTTCCACTATCCAGTGGAATCCCTTTTAACCAATTAATTTCCTTGAATCTTAGAAAATAAGAATAAAAAAGGAACTGTCACAACTGTAATTAAAAAAGTAATGACTTGAAGTTCAGTTTTAAAATTACTCATATCTAAATACATAAGGATAATTGGAGCTTGTGTGTATGTGTTGTTATTGTGACTGTGCACCTTGTACATAACAGAGAAGTTATTTTTCCTAGTGAAAATGCAGCTACAGTAGTTCTGGACCTCAGCCATGTTATTTATTCAGATTCATGAGTACAGTGGTGAGATCTGCTTGAGATGTTTCTGATCTAGAACTATGAAAATCTTGTTCTTCACAGCTATTCCCCTCATTGAAATCCATTTTAAAATAGTACAGAAAATTAGGTAGAAATTCTGCTGTCAGGATATCATGATCTATGTTGAATGAAATAGCTTTTAAATTGTCTTATAAAGAGAGATAATATTGTCTCTATATTATTTTTTTGATTGCAATCTCATTCCTTGATTCTGGTATTGTATGGTCTAATTTTATCCGAAACTTGACTCCAAAGAAATTGAAATCAATGTCAAAGAAATTGTTGTCAATGGGATAGATTTTTTTAAAAGTCAGTCATTAAGAATTTATTTGATCAGAATGAAAAATTATTTTTGTATTGTCAATATTCCTTGGGATTTATTGACTTGATCAAGTAACACTTGAGAAAAAAGAAGTTTCAGACTTACCACTGGTTTGGAATTTGTAAGTTATAGTGACTTACATTGATCAGAGATTTAAAAGAAAGCCAAAAACTGCTGAACAAAAGAACAGTGGCACAAATAGCTCCTAATAATCTAATTGTTTTAGGTCTTGACAAACTGCTTTGGCACAATGGAGACCTAAGAGTGTGCTATCATAACCTTGCAAAAAACCCCTTCAAGTTTAGTTTATCATACATTTCTCCTAGCTTCTTATGTAGAAGAAAAATGCAAATTTATAATTATTGACCTAAGCCCGCTAAATATGGAAAATAATATTTCTACATGTTGCTAGTAGACATGCTTTGGATAAAACATATATATTCTATAGATTAAAAAAGATGGAATTTTTATTAAAACTGGAGCTTGAAACAAATTTCATCATGGCTTACTGAACAGGATACAGTATATCCCCACTACATTGCGATCTCTCCATTATGACCCTGCGCATTTACGAGGAAAATTTCTCTCAATTCAGTTTCAGGGATCTGCGAGGTTTCCAGGCCAACACGTGCAGTGCCTCTGCTTTGCTGAGGGGTGGTGACGGCTCTCCCTGTAGGCAGGGTGGGGCCGGCCCCCCGGGGAGGGCGCACAGTTTCTCCGGCTTGCAATGGTGTTTTGAGACCTGAGGCACCGTGCCCCGGTCCCTGCTCCGGTCCTGTGTGTCTCCTGTGTGCTCCGCTGACACCCAGTGCAGCACCGCCACAAGACATGCCATTCTTTGTTACTCAAAACCCAGTCAAAACCCAGTCAGCGCTGCTTCTGCCAGGACCGGTGGATGTTAAAAGGAAAGAAACTCTGATACCAATGCTCCCCCTGCCATAAATGGCATGGGCTGTCACAGTGTTGCAAAGTTAAGGTTTCTCCAGGCTCCAAGAAAGCCAACCAGATCTCAGGGACACCCGTTCCCTGCCACCTCTGTGGGCGAGCACACCGAGGCCGGGGCAGGGGCTGGGGGAGGAGCAGCAGCGCAGCGTTTGGTCTGCAAGCATGCACAGTCGCAGCAGCTGCTCAAAAATGGTTCCCTTTGCTCCCGTCCGCTGAGAGAGACCACGAGAAGGAGCGGAAAAGTGTTCGCAGTGCTTTGGAGTGCCAGGGAGTGGAGCAATGGACATGGCCTGCATGCATATTAATGACCTGCACATCTTTGCGAGTTTGACATTCTGCGAGACCCCTGGCATGACCCGTTCCTAGCACCCTGACTTACCTCCTCTTTTATTCCAAAGGCTGTACATCTTCTTTTTTTTCCCCTAGTTCTTTCAGGAGCTCTATTTTTATACATCACAGATGTCTGATCCTCATAGGACAGTGATTTTAAAAGGACCATATCTGATAAATCCTTGACACTTCTGCTCACACAGCTATCAGAAATATCAATTAGTGCTAGTTGTCATGGTGTTTTCTTGTGACAGGGACATTTCCTAACAGTATATTCTACTGGTAACCGTTATTCAAGCTTAAAAAACCCCAACTTTGTTCTCTGCCTGGGATTTAAAGAGCCACTTGAGCTCTAATTTTGGCTTGTATGATACTACTGTAATCAGGTCTTGGTGAGGCAATTGCATTTTAGTTGATCAGCATTATGAGTAATAATAATAGATTTATGAAATTGTAAAAATCTAATTTTATTTTTAATACGACATAAATCAGGCAGTTAGTCTGTGCAATGTAACTTCTGATCCCTGGGTAGCTGCTTTCCATTTAAAAGTCGTGGAGAATAAAATCCTAAATTCATTTCTAATAAGTTTTCTTCTGTTTATTATAATTTTTTTTATTATTTTCAAGAAGAATAAATTTAAGATTTCATCTCTTCTGTTCCTATCATTCTGGGAAAGATCTAACCTTGTGGTTATATTCTTTAGGTAAATAATATCTATTGGGTGCAAGTTGCTAATATATTTTTGATTTCTTCATTTTCATAGAGGTAATTAGTGACCACCATAAAATTTCATTAGGAAAACTTGAAATTAATAACTGTTGAGATGTTCATGAAACTAGTCAAGATCTGAAACAATATTTTTTTTAAAAAAGTAATAATATTTGACATTTACTTTCAATCAGAAAGAGGTGAAAAATAAACAAAAATAAAAAAGATATTTGATGTGATTAAAAAAAAAAAAGGAAAATAGTTGTCAAAAAGATACTGGGTATTCATGTAGCCAATTATAAGGGATTTATTTCCCTGAACCCAGGATGATCAGTGCTACTTAAACCATACTATTTGAAACTTGAGTTTTCTTTTAATTCATGGCTGAATTTATATGCAGGTACATACTATAATGACAGGAAGTTAGGCATAATCTCAACATTAAAAAAAATAAATAAATCAAGGTTCCACTTTAATTATATCAGAGTGTTTCAAGACATTGAAACTGTTTCATTCACCTTTTGAGGTTTTTTGTAAAAAAAATAAACAAGAGCTTATGTTTTCTTTATGTCTAAGAGAAAAACGTACTTTACCCACAGTAATTTTTTGATGAAGAAAATAAATCCCACAATATTAGTTCTGAAAGTTTTTTTCTTGACTTTAAATATCTTTGTGCCTATGACTGGGACACTTTAGTCTTTCCTTAACAGCCATTTAAAAGAAAAAATAAATTAAAAAAGGTTAAGAAGAAAAGGTGAACTTCAGATTCCCAGAGTGCATAACTTATGATTTTCTCTCCTCAGGTTCCAAAACAGGAAAGTCTGTTGCCATCTCCTTCCTCAGGCCTCCTATGGGCTCTTTGAGACTGGCTGTAAAGGTCACTTTGTCATTGTGCCAGAGGGCCATGTCCCTCTTCCTTTTCTGAGAGATGCTCCAGGTCATTCAGGCCTATGAAAACATCTGCCTCTGAGACCCAGGCTATATTTTCAGCCGCACTCAAATTAGGTCTTTTGGGAGATATTTTTACAAAACATCCTATAATATATAATGAACCCTGACAATGGTTGGTCAGCTCTGAAGTTCTGAATCTATACACAAAACTTCTATCTTTTACATAAAAATTCTCAGAAATTGCAACTCTTTTATTTCGTTAATGTTTTAAACCACAACACGTCCTAGTTGATGACTGTTACTTGATGCAGCAGGTGAGTGAGCCCACCAGGGGCGAGGTTGTGCTCGACCACTTGTAAACAAATAAGGAAGGGTTGGTTAGTGATATTGTGGTTGGAGGAAATCTGGGATGTAGTGACCATGAGATCATAGAGTTTTCAATTGACAGTGTGATGAGAAAGGGCATGAACCAAACCTCCATGCTGGATTTTTGGAAGGCAGACATTGGACTGTTTAAGAAATTAATTGTGAGGGTACCATGGGAAACAGCCCTTAATGGCAGAGGGGTCCAGGAAGGCTGGACATACTTTAAGAATGAGATCATGAAGGTGAAGGAGCAGGCGGTCCCAATGTGCCAAAAAATGGATTGGAGGGACAGAAGACTGGCCTGGATAAACAAAGAGCTCCTGAAAGAACTAGGGGAGAAAAAGAGGATGTACAGCCTTTGGAAAAAGGGGGAGGTAAGTCAGAGTCTGTTCAA
>WEKX01020929.1:54059-70298 GCA_013390025.1 Pitta sordida | reverse complement strand
GACTAAGGAAGTTATCCTTCCCCTGTACTCGGCGCTGGTCAGACCACATCTTGAGTACTCTTGAGTCCAGTTCTGGTCTCCCCGGTTTAAGGAGGGTGTTGATCTGCTTGAGAGGGTCCAGAGCAGGATGACAAGTATGGTGAAAGGACTGGAGGACAAGCCCTATGGGGAGTGGCTCTGGGAACTGGGGTTGTTTAGCCTGGAGAAGAGGAGACTCAGAGGTGACAATAATTGCTGTTTACAACTACCTGAGGGGAGGTTGCAGCCAGGAAAGTGTGAATCTCTTCTCTCAGGCTGATGACACCACAAGAGGACATGACCTTAAGTTACGCCAGGGGAAGTTTAGGCTGGATGTTAGGAAGAGTTTTTTCACAGAGAGAGTGATCTCTCATTGGAATTGTCTGTCCAGGGAGGTGGTGGTGTCACCATCCCTGGAGGTGTTTAAGAGGAGACTTGATGAGGAGCTTAGTGACATGGCTTAGTTGGTGGGAGGTGCCCATGGCTCCATGTTTGTGGGTCTGATCCCTGGATGGGCGTTCGCTTGGGAGTAGGACTAGATGATCCAGTGGGTCCCTTCCCACTTATAATAACCTGTGAACCTGTGAAACCTTGTGTATAACTCATGTGTAGCATGTATCATGTCAATATTTCAGAGAAAGTATTTTGGTATTGGTGTATCGTTGGTATTTAGAAGAAGGCAAACCTAAGTTTCAGATTTCCATGTTCAAATGTTCAGAGCAATCCCTCTTTGGCCCTTCAGTTAAGCTTTTATTTTTGGAAGTACGAAGACCAAAACAATATAGCTGCATATACAGAGTAATGTTATACCTCCCTCAAACAATGTGAAACACAAACCAAAAGAACATTAGGAGCTCCAGACATATTTAGATCTAGATGTGTATATATGTGTATCAGGGGACATAGATGCAATGTAATCTTCATCTTGACTAGCTAGCCAACAAAAGACATGACTTAGGAAGGCAGTAATTCAGGAAGAAAAGTTATTTCTCTTTGATTCACAAAGAATAATGGATTTCAAAGCTGGTTCATTTTTCCAGCTTCAGTAAAATGTTAAAATATACAGCTTCTAGTCTTATTAAGAAAAAAAGTAATTGATTGCTTGTTTTGTAATTTACTAAAATATTTTGCTATTTGCTGTGCTACCAAAATAGAGGGATTATGTAATTTCTTGGCCTAGGACAGACCAACAGAGAATCACAGAATCACAGAATCAGTAAGGTTGGAAAAGACCATAGAGATCATCAAGTCCAACCTATCACCTGTTACCTAATCTAATCTAGTCAAACCTGTTACCTAACCTGACCTGTTGCCATCCTACTACCAACACATCATCCTACCTATAACACACTACCCTAATATCTAGGTCATGCCACCAAGAACTTCATCCAACCTTTTCTTAAAGACCTCTAGGGACGGTGACTCCACCACCTCCTTGGGCAGCCCATTCCAGTGAGAGATCACCCTCTCTGTGAAAAAGTTCCGCCTAATGTCAAGTCTAAATCTCCCCTGACGCAGTTTAAGAGATGACGCAGTTTAACGGAGATGTAACATCTGGTTGCTCAATGAAATCTTCCATTTCATCTAATTTTTCGCCTGAGTTGTAAAGAATATGTAAATCTAAACTTGATAAATATGAATAACTCTTTTTGTGTTTGAGAAATTAATTTCCAAACTCCATTGTAAGACTACACAACAATCAAGAGCACATTCAAGCAGCAAAAATAATATTGGTTTAGTGCATTATACTGTCAGAAACAGCACTCACCTCTAACTACTCTGCCTCAGATTTCACTTGAGAAATATCCAAATGCAAGGTTGTTAAAGTAACTGATTGCAAAAATACAGGATCAGTAAGGGTGTTAGCCTTCTTGTCCTGGCTAAATTCCAGTTCAGGTAATTAAATTCCACCTACTTAAATTTTCTTGTTGTTTTATTTCTTCCTTTTCAGTTAACCCACAGATATTTATTTGGCCTCTAAGCAGTGTGGCTTTGTGAGTGTTTCAACATCTCCTTATAAGCTGTTTGAATTCAAAAGCAGTAATAGGGTTTTGTTTGCATGGGTATCTTCCTAAACTTGTGGTAATTATGACAAAGAACTCTTGGTATGTCCACTTGTGACTTCCTTTTGACCTTGAAAGAAGAAAGAATTGTGATATGAGTTTTCCAGGAAAATATATAATTACTTCTTACCAGATATAGGGAACTATTGTTAGTTTCTCCATGTGAGGAAATGAGGGTAGGAGAATGGCTTAATATCCGCACTAACCACCTCGGGTAAGTTTTAGAATTCAGAATGTAGGATTCAGGTGCTGGTTTGGCATAGAAATAGAAAATAAAGCCTTTTTTGCTGTTGACATTGAGCCAATTTTGTTTGAATTGGAGGGGTAGAATCTCATATTGTAAAACCAAGGGAGCATAGTTTTACTCCCTTCCATAACTGTATTGATAAGAGAGAGATTTACCTTGTCTGGCTGTAGATAAAATATCTTTCCTTCCTCTCAAATCTACTCTTGAGAAACTCTGATCACAGATGAGGCAGCCTAGATCTCTTAATTTTTATTAAAACGTTATGAAACTGATAAAAGGGTTCATTTTGATGAAGAATAATTTAAAATTATTAAATCAAAGAATAAATAATTTCTTCATGAATTGATCATTTAGACTTTCATCTCTTTGGCACAGTATTCCTTCTGTTCCTGGTAGAGGTATAAGAATTATATCGGTTCTCTCATATTCAATGGTTGATACTCAGTCTCTAAACCATATTTTGTCATGGCATCCCAGATTCTAAAGATTTGTATTTCATTTTACACATAAAGGACCCCGCACCTTGAAACCATTGACCTGAGGGTTGATTTGGACGTTTTAGATGGTTTATATCAGTGGAAAAAGGCTGAAGATGGAGAGATAAATTCACATTGTAGTGAATGACAACACACCTCTGGCAATCAGTGGTTCTTCTGCACCAGTCATAAAGAGATACTAATGTAAGAATATATTTCACATAGGGTGATGTCTAGTGCCTGGTAGGATCTATCCGAGTCCTTGTATGCAAACGAAAGTTGTGGATGTTTAAGTGTACTTCCATTTAAAAAATGGGTCATGTAAATCAGAGGAATTCTTCTCTACAATAACAATACAATGTTTTTTAATTAAAACTTTTTTCAAGGGATACATCTGCTTTCAAAAGTGCAGACAGAACCCAGGAATTGGCACTGAAAAGATAATTTCAGACTCTATAACAACATTTAGGAAATTTTGGATGTTTAAAACTCAGTGGACATCCCTTCTGAGAAGATGCTTAACACAGGACTACATTCTTTGACCTTAAAGTTAAATTGAAATTTCTATTTCTGCCTACAGCAATGATCAGAGCAATTCCTGCCAAATACAGGCTCTTTTTGTATTACTATAACCATAAAAAAAAGATATTTAAGTCTACAATACTCCTTGTTTTGTAAACTAAACCTCATGGTGAATTCTTTGCAGATTCAGAGTCTATTAATTGTAATAATACCAGTTTAATTTTGCCTTTGCAAATAATAATCTGGTCAGGTGCCATTGTTTATGAATATGTCTGAGGATAAGGGTAATTGTATGAGCTTTCCTTTAATTTCCATCATTTTAATGTGACATTTTATTCTCCTTTATTTTTGCCACAAAGACGTGAAGTTTTCAGCTTGAGCAAAGTTACAATAAACCTTATTTTCTGTCCCTTCACTTTTATTTACCAAGGCCATCAACTTTGTTATTGCTAGAAGATATTTTACAGTTGACATACTTAATCCCTGGACTTTCTAATTCCAACAAAATCAACTTTTCCCATTATAATATAGAATTGCAGTAAATGTGAGAACTAATTGGCTTGAAAGAGTGCATTAGGACTATACCATCAGGTCATTAATCGGTGTCTGAGTTCCTACAAATTCATGCTGACTTGTAAACCACCTATGAATAATAAAAACATTGCAGACTGGGCTGCTAAGCTAAAACTATCATGTACTCCCCTTCCTGATAAACCAAAGTGATATCAATTTCCAAAGTAGAAGATAGTTAAGACATCGATTTGACACTAATCAGAAACTTCTGCATATAAACTTCCAATATGACCTTCCAATATGGTGCAGCTTAGAGGTAAACAAAATTGAGAAAGTAAATCAGAGAAGAAGTAGTGGTGACTTGGAAGACAAATAACATCACTCCAAACGTCCCTTGCTCCTTTTTCTTTTCTCAGTGTTATATGCTGAGGATGATGACATATGGTCTGAGATATCCCCGCGGTCAGTTGGGTCAGCTGTCCTGGCCCTGTCCCCTCCCAGATCCTTGTGCACCCCCAGTCTCCCCACTGCTGGGGTGGGCTAAGGAGCAGAAAAGGCCTTGGCTCTGCGTAAGCACTGTCCAGCAATAACATGTATCCCGTGCCAGCTACTCCGAAGAAAACTAACTCTATCCCAGTCAAAACCAGTGCAACAGGAAAATATGCTTAAATTTTAAGAATAACATAAACCCATTAGGATTTGGTTTTGCCTCACATACATCAGTAGGTCTTTGCTAAGAAAGTATTACTCCATCAGGGTTTTGGGAGCCTTTGATGTAAATCACTTCATTTTCAAAGAGACAAATCTAGTAAAAACATTAATTGTTTTATTATTATTATTATTTGCTTTTAATCAAAGGATACTTTTTGGTTGCTAAATTTTATTCTACTGAAAAATCTAACTCTGGAAAAGAAAAGCACTGATTGAGACCCTTCACAGTTTTGAATCTGTACTTTGCTGGAATTAAGTAGGTATTTAATGTTGACACTTGACTCTTCCAATATAGCCATCATATCTCAGAAAAAAACACAGGAGTTATACTTACATTATAAAGTAAATGAGAGAAGAGTGCGTCTCTGATCACTGGATTTGTAAAGTATAAAAAGACTAAACAACAGCAGAAAGACAAAACAAAAGACTTAGTGTTTTAATAGATAGTGTATATTAAACTTTCTCCCAAACCTGAATCTATTTTTCAGCTATAAAATTCAGTAGAGTCAGGCAGGTCATCCATCATTGAAATGCTCATCAGATGTGAAACAATTAGAGAGTAGCTGTTCTCCTGAAATAATGAGGCACTGATTGTATGCTTCTGTAGGTGAATAATTAAATATAAGAGGAAGAATATTGGAAAATAAAAGTGGATAAAAAGAAAAGGAAACATTTCCTAGCACATCTCAGAGCTACATTTTGGATTATGAGCAGCTGCTGTGGGAAAGAAAGTGAATGACTTCATGCCATTGTGATTTTGGTTTCTTGACCTTCATGTAATGGGGAACACATTCTTCCAAAGCTTTTTTTTTGTTACACTGCATATTAGTTCTGCCATGAAAACCTGCATTGACAACTGTGCAGAATTTGAACTTGAGTGTATAAACATAGAGATCCATGTAGTTTTGTCCACAGTACATCTAGAGTTCTGGAAACTAAATTATCCTCATCCCCATTTAAATCCAGTTTCAAATAAAAATAATCTAATTACTGCATGTGGAGGTGCCTGAGAAACTGAGAACACTATCTGTGACTGTTACTAACACTCACATCTTTGTTTCCTTAAGTCCCCAACACTCTGCTTTTCTCTGCTTATTTCTGTCCTTAGTATATTTTAGAGTATTTTGGGTTTCTTGGGGGTTTTTTTAACAGAGTTATTTAGTATCAAGAGACCTAAGGACTTACAAATAAAGGTAAAGGTATTTTTTTGTTTGAAAATTCCTTGCTCCTTGATATAATTAAAATAGTTCAGAGACTTTCAGTATTATTAAGATTCTCCTAAAAATGTCAATATCTGGTCAGCCAATACCATTGAGTATGACAGATGTTTTAAAGAAAATGGCATGAAAATAAGATGAAATGTTTATTAGATGTGGTGGATGTATAACAGTTAGGTCTAATCTTAAATAAGGATGACTATTATATATTATGAATAAAAAATGACTGACTACAGAAAAAGACTTGAGTAAGCAGACCAGAATCTCAGATTCATGGAATAAATGGTGCTGGTTGCATTGATTTAAGTGCAAACACAATGCATGTTTCTATATTCTTTGCAGAAAGCTCTTTATAACACATTAAAACTTAATTATTAATAAATAAAACTGTAACAACACATTTTTGCTCATGTTTAAAATGAATCATCTATAAAAAAAATTTGTTTTTCTACCTTCCTTGATCATTGATTGATGGCTCCTTGATGGAAATATGTTCTGGCCACCTGCTTCTGATTTCATTGCAGGAAAAAAATAATCTCTTGTATAAGAATAAACAGATGAAACTTAACCTACATCATCAGGAGCATATATTCAATATTTGATCTATTATTAGATTTTATAATTTATTGATAGGATCTTACCTACTATGGGAATTCTGTATATCAGTAACTTCAATCTTCTATAAATCTTTAGGAATATATCAGTTTAGTAAATGAATGTTAAAAAGAAAGATTTTTTTTACTCCATTTGAGGGGTAAAGGAAAAAAAAACCCAACAAAAAACCAAAAAGGAGAGAGTCATCATCATTGTGAATTCTGGATGATGAAGATACTTACAGGAAAAGACACTTATTCCAGACACATAGAGTTTTTAATAAGAAATATAAATATCTATCTTAAGTGTGTAGATGCAACTTGCAGGGTCTTGACGCTGATGATAGAAAAAATATCTGATGGGAGATTTTTCTTCAGTTTGAACTGTTACAGACACATTCTTTAATGGACTCTGGAAGCTTTACCCTCTGTCACATCTCCTGCAAGCTGGTGAGAACCCTGTTGTTGGACGGATTTACTGCTTTACCTTTCTGGTGGATAATTCTTAATGTGCATTAGTGTGTTATTGACATTAAATAAAAGTCTGTGATTAAAGCAGCCTAGGATTAAGTCATTGATGTCATTAACTCTTCTCACTTGTATCACACATTCATGCTGCACAAAGTCGTCATTGACAGTATGTTGATTGTCATTTCCCTAAGAGGACTGGTGGAGTTCTTGGCTATTTGCCAAAAGATTGAACTAAAAATTATGAGCTCTTGATGATCAGTGTGGGAATAGGAGTACAGAAATTTTGAATGCAGGGAATGGCTTATCTATTGATCAGTTACATCACTTATTTGTATGTCTTATAAAGTTTTTAACACTTTCATATCTTAAAGAGGATAGGCTTGCTAGAGAAGTGATCTACGCCTCTTGCACGTCAGTGTTTAAGAGTCTTTTGGACAATGTTCTTAACAACATGATTTAACTTTTGGTCAGTCCTGAATTGACCAGTCAGTTGGACTAGATGATTTTTATAGGTTCTGTCCCAATGAACTATTTTAATCTATCTATCCTACTATATTGTTTGATGTTTTTCTCCATTGCAGATTTAGTGTTGAGATACATCTGAACAAATACAAAAGCAAAACATGTCAAGATAGCATTTCTGGACAGTATTAATTGCCATTTCAAGTGTTTTTGGCCATTTTGAAGGAGAATATTCTGTTGCTGAAAGGACACATTCTCAGGTAAAATATCCTCTGTCTTTTGTTCAGTCAGAGCTTATGGGTTGGTGACTAGAATGTTAATGCAATAATTTACAGTTACATTATCTTTATGGCTACATATTATAATAACTTAATGGAGCAGAAATGCATTGCAGATGGACAGATAAAGGCTGCCTGTGACAATTAGAAAGAGGAAGCCGAATGCCTTTGAGCAGAGAATGGAATGCACTGGAAGGTAGATTGGTCTTGAATAGTAATATAAGTAATAGGTGTTTTTAACTTTATTGCTTTCCATATTCCATGTTTCACACATGATTTTGCAAAGCCATGTGTTATGTAAAGGCAGTATGACAGCTGTGAGCAAAAATACAATGGGTAATTTTCACTTAGTAGTAGTTCACACAGACACATTCAGAAAGATATCAGAATTTTTTCTTTTCTTTTCTTTTTTTCATTTGCTTTCTTTTATTTTTTTCCCGCAAAATGTGTCATTGAATCTTTAGCTTCTACCAAGGTATTTACAAGACTGACAGATGAAACATCAATTTAACGTCATGTCTGCCGGGATGATGTTATAAAGACTGGATAGGACTGCTATCACTTCTTGGAAGTGCCATGTCAAGGAGAAAAGGAAAAAAATATGACAAAAGAAAGGTCATAAATGGTTTGAATAGACAAAATTGTGATAGAATATAAATGGAAAAAAGTATTGTAATAGCTCTGTTAGAGTGGCGACTGCAAATCTCAGCTACACAAGTGGACTTGTTAGGCTCTCTACATAGACATGTATCTGAAGACGATCTTT
The DNA here is from genome assembly GCA_013390025.1 of Pitta sordida. NCBI lineage: Eukaryota > Metazoa > Chordata > Aves > Passeriformes > Pittidae > Pitta > Pitta sordida. Next base: position 61,961 of record WEKX01020929.1, on the reverse strand, counting down.
GGGCAGAGTGGAAGATGAGGAAAAGGCCAGAGATTAAGTAATTTCCACAAAATAAAACTGTAATAGAAAATATTTATGATAGGACAAATAGGACAGATCTAATTTGTGATATTATGGAAGTAAAATATAAAAGAAAACTTAGGTTTCTGAATTTTTCTCTATCATTCCACTAATTTATATCTCCATGCATTAATTAATTGTTGTGCAGAGAACAGTCTGTATATTTATTTCTGTATTTCTATTTAGTCTGTATATTTATATCATGATTTTCTAAGAATTCTCAAAACTCTAAACGTATTACCTTATATTCGTACTATATATTGACTCTGAAATTTCTTTGTAATAAATATGCCATGGGACCTGTTTTACAGTCACTGTGAGAAGTTTATGGAGTTCCCATTGACACAGTTTTTTAGAATTAAATTATAGTCCTTAAAAAACAGTTACTGACTTTAACATCTCTTGTAGTGTTTAGTCATTGAAGAAAGATAAATGCTCATAGGAGATGTGTGAAGTGATTTGGTTGACTTATGGGGAGGGATGGGTCATTCAAAAGGCACAAAATCATGTGTTATGATATTCTCATATGTGTCCAGTTTGAACAAATTACAATACATCCTCCCACAACTCCACAATGCTAAGCTGCATGCTGAGATTAGGAGAGTGTTCACGTAACTGCTGAGTTTACTGAAGAACATTTGTCCTATTTGTATGAACAAATATTTTAATATTGTGAGGAATAAAAAAATTAAGGAAATTAATAAATGTGAAGTGAATTCCACTGCTGTATTGGTAACTTACAGAAAAGTTAATAATTGTAGTAAAGAGTTGTATTTCCATTGGCAGATTTTAGCAATGAGTTCTATGGATTAAGAAAAGTCGCATATGAATTGTGGGTTTGAGGAACTCGTACTTCAAGAAACATTAAGAGCTTATCAGAAGGGACTTTGGATTAAATACTTTCTGAATTACTTTATAATGAATGAATGTGGCAAAGTAATGCTCTTTCTCACTGTGGGACACATTAAGATTTAGCTACTAGATACAGAGGAAAAATCAGATGTCAAACTCTATTCCTGGAGTTTACTGCACAAGCCAGAGTGCAAACATCATCAAGATGGATAAAAAATGGTTAACTAGTTTCTTGGGGTCCCAAATGCATAGGAGAGCTGAGGAATCAAAAGGTGTTATGTGAGACTTTGAAATTAGGTCGAAAATTACAAACTATCACTTCTGGGACTTGAAGGACTAAGTTAGGGCTTCTGTAGAAAGATTTTTAACTGCCCTTGATACTGAGGAAAAAAGAAACTTCTTACAAAAAGAACAAAAAACCTCCTAAGAACCATGTTATTTTTGATGGATTTTTTCTAAAGGAGAAAACTCCACCTTAACAGGGACAATTTTCACCTTCTTGCCAAAAGGAGGTAAGATCCTTATAAATATAAGAAGACCCTCACATGGATTGGGAAGTTTATTTAGCTTTAGAATTGGTCTTGTAGTAGTTTCTGGATTCTGTATATTTGGATGATGGAATTTATTAGCAGAAACAACATTCAATTAAATATATAGTGACAAAACTATTTATAAATAACAAGATACCTTTCTCGCCACTGGAAGCACAAAATATTCTCTCTTAACTCAGCATAGGTTCAAGAAACTGGAGAAAATTAACCAAATTTAGAAAAAAAAATAATAAAATTAAACAGTGCCTGTCACAGAGGTTTTCTATTATCTTACTCTGAGAGATTTCTCTAGAAGATGAAGGCAGTTTTTGCAGGTATTTTTTCAAACAAACTGCAGTTGAATAAAAGCAATATTTTGGAGAATATTAGGGCATGCTGTACATACTTATGCTTGTACAAAACATACAGACATTTGCCTTAAAAATGCAATTTAGGAAATTGAAATTCAGTGGAGAAAAGTAAAATGCATCTATTATAAACAAACAGCCACAATTAATAAATGGAAACTTTAGTTTACTGCTGGTAACTTCTAAACAGAATCTTTCTCACCTCTATCTTTGACAGGAAGGATACAAAGTTGAGTTGATACAAAGTTGAGACCCAAATCATTAGGAGCTTTCTGGTGACTCCAGAAAATGGCTGTTTATTTCCTTCATGGTTATTAAAGAAATCAACTATTAATTGCATTATTGTGTTAAGTGAATTCTATATGTAGTCTTAAAGAGGCTTTTAGTATTTTGTTTTAACAATTGTTTACTTGTTTGGGGTTTTTACAATGTTAATATATAATTCCAATGTTAAATCCTGTCATATTTTCTATTTCAGTGAGTTTTAAAAAACAGAGAACAAAACTATACAGTGAAGAATGAGAATTAGATTAATGCAGAATTTGTTACAGAATTTGTTGATATCCCTTATATGATAGTAAGTCCAAACTTGTCTCAAGGCTCAGCTTTGCAAAGTGCTTGAAATCCAAGGCAATAAACCATCTCTTTCTGGTGTTAAACACTACTATTGAAAATATCACTCTGTAGTGTCTCAATGGAACAGGACATTTGGGGATAGGATCCATTTTATCTATTTGTTGGCTATGAAATATATCTATCTACAGCTGAGCTGGCTGTTTAGACTTCTACTATAGCCTAATCAATACCATCAATAGAGTTTAATGTGATTAATTTGGACAAATATGTTTATTTTAAAGGAGATAAACTTCTCAAACCTCAATTCTGTTGAGTTTATCGACTACCCCCCCATGAATTTGAAAAAAAACCCTCAGAGTAATTTAGTCAGATGTCTCAACATCTCAACATCTGAAATCCATGAGTAGTTAAATGAACCCCGGAGTCTGTGATGTTCATAATCACAGAGCTCATCATCTTTAGCAGGCAAGTCTTCTGAATTACTATGCAAAGATTTCTCCTTTTGAATTGTGCTAGTTCTGGCATGATAAATAATTGTCAACAGGGAAAAAAAATCAATGTCAACAAAACAGGGGCATTTGGAAAAAAGGAAATGTCTTTGTGACAAATTTTGAGGGTATAAACATTTTAACTTCTCAGAAGTACACAGTGCCCATACAAATTTCCTGAGAAGTACTTAGCCTTGACTTATGCTTAAATTGAACACTCCTTGGAATGCAGAATATGTAACATGTCACCACAGGCTACTCCTGCTTACTTCAGCAGGCATTGCTATTTCATATCAAGGAAAATAGAAATGGCTGAGAGCAGTCTGTGCTGAGCAGAAGATGAAAATAAAGTTTCTCCAGGGTTATATTCCCAAGATAAAATCTGCCCCTGGTCTATGTAATTTCTTGGGCAAAGCATGTCAAAATATAAGTCGTAAAATATCTTTTTTCTGCTTATTTTATGTTTGGTTGTGGGGTTTTTTTTAATCTCCCTTTATGCCCCCTGCCTGTTACAAGAAATGCTCTCACTGCATTTTCTTCATTTCGTTCACAAAATTATGTGTCAGTTATCTCTTCCAGCTGAAATCGGTCAGTCTCCTTAACCTCTCATGGCATCCAAATAATCTTGCAATTTTGACCATGTGTTATATTTGTTCATATATATTTTTTTACAGTTTCATTATATCTGTCACAATAAAATAACCACTTCTATCCTACAAAAGCTTTTCAAATACAGAATTCACTGACTAGCAATAAACTAAATGTCAGGTGTTTCTTTAGAAGCAGATTCCACAATTCCTAATGGAGAGTCCAGCTTTGGTAAAGGACATTGACTTGGAGGCTCACAGATTTCCAGATTAGCTGGGTCTGAGCAGGATCTGAATGCTTCCTCCTGATGCTCAGGCTCCCAGAAACACACATGAGCAGAGTTTACTGTCCAAGTTCCTCTTCTGTGGAACTATGCACTCAAAGACCTTGAAAACAGTGAAAAATCTGACCAAGCCTCTATCATAGCCTACTTCCAGATCAGTTTTCAAATAAGAATTTACTTTTGTGGGTACAGGAAACAATAAAGAAAAGAATTCCAGGGTACTCTTGATTTACTCTTAGCACAAGAGCTCCTACTTCTGTAGAGTTTCAAAAATGTAACAAAATCTATGCGTTGTTTTCTCTTTTCAGATCACACCAGGATTGGTTCACAGGTTCACAGGTTATTCTCAGTTGGAAGAGACCCACTGGATCTAGTCCAACTCCCAAGCGAATGCACACCCAGGAATCAGGCCCACAAGCATGGAGCCGTGGGCACCTCCCACCAACTAGCCCATGTCACTAAGCTCCTCATCAAGTCTCCTCTTAAACACCTCCAGGGATGGTGACGCCACCACCTCCCTGGGCAGACCATTCCAATGAGAGATCACTCTCTCCATGAAAAACCTCTTCCTAACATCCAGCCTAAACTTCCCCTGGCGTAGCTTAAGGTCATGTCGTCTTGTTCTGGTGTCATCAGCCTGAGAGAGGAGATTCACACCCACCCGACTGACTGCAACCTCCCTTCAGGTAGTTGTAAACAGTAGTGAGGTCATCTCTGAGCGTCCTCTTCTCCAGGCTGAACAACCCCAGTTCCCGTAGCCGCTCCCCATAGGGCCTGTCTTCCAGTCCTTTCACCATCCCTGTTACCCTTCTCCTGACACTCTCAAGCAGATCAACATCCTTCTTAAACTGGGGAACCCAAAACTGGACACAATACTCAAGATGTGGTCTGACCAGCGCGGAGTACAGGGGAAGGATAACTTCCCTAGTCTGACTGACCACACTGTTCCTAATACAGGCCAAGATGCCATTGGCCTTCTTAGCCACCTGGGCACACTGCTGGCTCATATTAAGTTTTCTGTCAGTTCTGTCAATCATTACACCTAAATCCCTCTCTATTTCAGAGCACAAGGGATGAGTTTTTCATAACCTTTGTTTCAGTGGCTAGCTCTCTGAGTATGCTCTAAGGCACACAGTGTAAGCATTGGGGATGTTCCTATGCAGGGCCCGGACTCTGTGATCTTGGTGGATCCCTTCCAACTCAGAATATTCAATGATTCCGTGTTTCTATGAAGTATCATGCAAGACTAATCTTGGTGGAAACAGATGCAATAAGTTCCTATCAGAGAACATAATCGCACTATTAAACTAGTTTGGCACTGTCTATTCATTTGCTTCTCCTTTATTATTCCTGGATTATAATCACTATAGCTAACAATGAGTATTTGGTAGACAAACTCCTTCCTCTGACCTTGAGATTCCAAAGTACGGAGCCTGCAGCACTGAGATGTAATTGCATGTTTTCCCTCTTTTTCCTGCATTTTATTTTTTACCTTGAAGTATCTTAATTGTCCATCTGCCAATTCCATAACAGCTGACATCTTCTGCTTAAGTGAGACACGCTCTTGATCTTTGCTGGGAAGACTGGTTAGAAAGCACACAGCACATAAAAAGGATCAGAGGATGGATTTCCACGCTAGCATACGTTTTCAGCTCCCGTTTCTGGCCCTTCTTGATTCAGCTTCAGTTTGGGGGAGGGAAATGGGTGTAGTGCTGCTTTAAAAGCCATAACCTTTGGAATTAAAGCGAGGTCTCAGCACAAACTGAGCAATAAAAAAGCAATCATATCACCAGGCTGCTGGCCCTTATTATTTTAGCATCAATGTGATGGGCTTTAAAAGCTTTAGACATGCTGGGAAAGTTAAATACACGTGTTTCATTTAAAACTGACCAGCATTTAAATACACAGACACCTGCCATGACAAGCAATCAGGGGACTGCTCTTTCATTTTATAAATGGAAATAAAACTGCTCAGTAGAATGGCATGACATCTGTGTGGATATTTGTTTAGTTGTTACTGGTGTACTTGAAGTGAGGGATTTAGAGTATTAGTCTCATGCAGCATACTACAAGTTCCACTTCCCCACAGCGACTTTCCTATTCAGTGCTAGATTTAAGTAGTTGAAAAAAGTGATCCTTTTGTCTGCATAAAATAGAGTGTAGGGGTGAGATGGCTTGTCTTCTCGTTTTCTCTTCCTACAAGAAAAGTAGTAGGTTTACAAGCAGCAGGAGCCGTACAATGCATGCACTCCTGAGATGTTGGCATTAAGGCTTATGGGGGCTAAGAAGGAGACGGTTTTGTCTGCTGGGCAAATGGTACATAAATTCTGTTCATCTGAGGGTTTGAAAATGTGTCTCTAATTAATTTGGGGGTGGTTTAATCCTGTTTAATATTTATATTCAAGTTAATTTTGAACTGAAATATGCACTACCTTGAAACACGTAAATACTTTGACAATACCTGAACCACATATTCAGATTTTCCAGATATTTCCTTCCTTGAATTCACAGAGGACTACCATGTCCTCCCCACACTGTTTCCAGTGTCTTGAATTTCATCACAGTTTCAGCTTTCTCAAGAGTGCTTAAGGATTAAGAAATGCTGAACTTATTACATACTCAAAGAGTTTTGCTCATAACTAGTATTATTCCTCCATGATGGAATGAAAACACAAACAGAAGAATACGGATTGCTGCCCATTGCAAGAATTATTACAGAAATCACCTCCAGTCTTTTTTCATGTTGTTTGATTTTATTTTCCTGCCCATTCTGTCCCCTATACTAATGCAAAGCAATTGCTGTCCTTATTTTTTAAGTCTGGTACTTGGGGTTTTGTGCAATATTCCTCATTTCAGTATTCTCATGTAAGCTTTTTGTTCCTGTTCTTCTTTTTTGAGAGTTATTTATGCTGGAGATGAAAAACTTCAGCAATTAAGAAATAGAGCAATTTACACTAAAGATTGAGGTCTGCTTTTAATTATCCTGCATGAATAATTTGTCAGAGTCTTATTTCTTTATTGTTTTACAAAATAACAAAACCATTAAAGCCAGATTAAGTGATCTTTTTCTCCACTGCTTTTCTTCCTTTTCCATTCTGAAAAAAGAATCATGTGTAAATACATCATCTTCAAATTGCTGTTACAGTCCCAAAGTGAAAAATCCAGTCCTCTTCGTGTTGTGTGTTACTGATAAGGTAATTTAAATAAGCACAGAACATGAAGAGTTAATCAATCCTATGTCTTTCAACAAAATTTTTATCCTTGAAGTAGTGTACAGTAGAAATTTGAAGATAAGTGATTGTGCTCCATTTTGATGCTGTTAGACAATATTTAGACAATCACAGTATCATACAACTGTAAAAGCAAAACAGTGTTTCCTTATACCCCATGGATCCTTTTTGAGAGTGTCAAATCCCTACATTGACTTTTATCCTCTTGAAAGGACTATGTAGAATTTATATTAACAATTAATTTCAGAACTGTCTGGCAAAGACAAAGAATCAAAACTAGGAGAAAGACTCAAAGAAAAAAGCCACTTTTTCAATTATGTATATACTTGTCCATTACTTCACTACTGATCATCCCTCCAGATGAATATTTTAATACTACTTGAAAGAATATTTAAGAGACAGGAAATTCAGAAAACCAGAAAGACTTGATTTCATTACAGAGTTAGAGGGACCTGTATCTGTACTTGAATTGTTGGCACATGCTATTCCCTACAAACACTTCCAGGACTTTCTCGTGGTTTTCCATTCTTACCTGAGTTACCTGGAAGTCCATCACAGAAATATGAGATAAGGCAGCATCAGACTTTCTGAACTGCTGGTGATGCCCTGGAGGACCATGCTCTTCCCCAGATTTTAACTTGAACTTAAGTGACAAGGTTTGAGGGAAATTTGGGGCTGAGCCAAAGAAAAAACAATATACACCACCCCTCCCCCTCACCAGGTTCGAAAAAACTCCAAGGAAAGTGTGAAAAGTATAAACTATTTACTTTAGTAAACAGACAAGATACAACAGTATTAAACAACAAAACCTGAGATATCCCACAAGTCCGGTGATGTGAAGCGTCCTGTGATGTGGAAAGTCTTGTATGTGAAGAGTCCTGTCGGTCTCGATGAGATTCCAGCAGACAGTCCCAGAAGAAACTCCTC
>WEKX01020929.1:28062-46875 GCA_013390025.1 Pitta sordida | reverse complement strand
CTTACTGGTGGTGTACCACAAGACTGGAAATTGTCTAATGTGACACCCATGCACAAGAAGGGCAGGAAAGATGATCCAAGTAGTTACAAACCTGTCAGCCTGACCTCAGTCCCAGGCAAAGTCATGGAACAGATAATACTGTGTGCTATTAAAAAATATCTGCAAAATAATCATAATATTAGACCCATTTAGGAGATTTAGGATAGATAGGTCTTGCCTGACCAACCTGATCTCCTTTTAGGATCTGGTGACTCGCCTGGTTGATGATAAAAAGGCCGTGGATGTTGTGTACTTGGACCTTAGCAGCGCCTTTGCCACGGTTTCCCATAATAAGCTTCAGGAGAAACACTTAGAGCATGGACTGGACGGAAGCATTTTATGTTGGTTTAGGAATTGTTTGGATGGATGAGTGCAGAGAGTGTTGGTAAATGGTGTCACATCCAGCTGGCAGCCTGTCACTACTCCCACAGGGATCAGTTCTTGCCCTGGCACAGTTTAATATCTTTATTCTTGATATGGACAAGGGAATTGAGTCCATCATCAGCAAGTTTGCAGATGATAGCAAGCTGGGGGCAAATGTCGAACTGCCGGAGGGTAGGAGGGCTCTTCAGGGGGACCTTGACAGGCTAGAGAAATAGGCAGATTCCAACAATATGAGATTTAACAAGTCTAAATTCTGAGTTTTTCACTTTGGACATAATAATTCCATGCACCTCTATTGGTTTGGGGGACGAATAGCTGGAAAGTGGTGAAATGGAGAGGGATTTAGGAGTCATGATTGACAGAAAACTTAATATGAGCCAGCAGTGTGCCCAGGTGGCTAAGAGAGCCAATGACATCCTGGCCTGTATTAGGAACAGTGTGGTCAGTCGCATTAGGGAAGTTATCCTTCCCCTCTACTCGGTGCTGGTCAGACCACATCTTGAGTACTGTGTGCAGTTCTGGTCTCCCCAGTTTAAGAAGGAGGAGCGACTACAGGAACTAGGCTTGTTCATTCTGGAGAAGAGGAGGCTCAGAGGTGACCTCATTGCTGTTTACAACTACCTGAAGGGAGGTTTCCACCAGGTGGGTGTGAATCTCTTCTCTCAGGCTGACGACACCAGGACATAGCCTCTTGTTCCAGGGGAGGTTTAGACTGAACGTTAGGAAAAGTTTTTTCACAGAGAGAGTGATCTCTCATCGGAATGGTCTGCCCAGGGAGGTGGTGGAGTCGCCATCCCTGGAGGTGTTTAAGAAAAGACTGGATGAGGAACTCAGTGATATTGTCTAGATGGTGGGAGGCTTGGATGGATGGAGTATGTTGCCCATGGTTCCACAGTTGTGGGTTCGATCCCTGGGTGGACATTCATTTGAGGACTGGACTAGACGATCCTATGGGTCCCTTCTAACTCAGAATAACCTATGAACAGCTCAGCTGATAGTCATTCACAGGAAGGGCTCTGAGCAACATCTGTTCCATGGGATCTTCCTCATTGTTTGCTTTGCATTTTCAATTAACCCCTAATTCCAAAATTCTTTTTCCTGAGCGTGGTCTCATTACAAGAAGGGACTGGAAGAGCATAAGTTGTTTAGGCTAGCCAAACAAAGGCTGAGAAGAAATATGATTGCTCTCTATAAATACATCATAGGATAGACACAGGAGAAGCACTGTTTAAGTTCAGGGGCAATATTTTCATAAGAACAAACGGGAATTAACTGGCTGTGAATTAATTTAGTCTGGATGTTAGAAGAAGGTTCATAATGACAAAATCAATGAAGTTTTGGAACTGAATGGGTAAGAAGAGAGTGACAAAAGATGGAAATAATATTTTCTAAAGAAAAAGCTAATTCAGGTTATGAAGAAATTTATTATGGCAGTGCTGTGATAGCACAGGTTATATCTGATAGACTCTTTCCAATCTTATATTCTTAGACTTTTGAATAATTAAAAAGAATATTCTAAATTTTAATGCGTAACAATAATCTAAAGTTTAAGCTGTATTGGAAAACTCTGACATATAGAGGTGGAACTGGTTCTATTAAATTCTCTGATATCCCCTGTAAAATAAGCCTTGTAAAACATACAGGAACAAAATATTTTTCCGGATTATCTAGAGATAAAGAGAGACTACATCTCACAAGTGTTCGGAAGAGCGTTCAACTGGTATCACTACATTTTTTTTTGCAAACTTCAGTGCGAAATAGTAGTATGTGCTAGGAGGCAAAGAAGATTTAATTTTCAAGACAAGGAAAAACAGAGGCCAAATAAAAAGCAAAAATGGAATTTGCAGAAAGCATTCACAAAGTCTGTGCACAAAGCCATTCACTCTCATGAATTGCACTTACAAACCACACAGCTTCAGCCATTACAGTGTTGCAACTGAGATGATATGTCTTTTTTTTTTTTAATTTTTGAATGAATACTACATCAGACACCTTTCTGTCCTAACAGATAGATACTACTTTAAAAGTGTGTGGTGGTGTCTGATGATAGAAAAGTGCTACATGGTCTTTCAGAGGGTTCATCTTCATTCATCTGCAAGTCTGTTAGACACTCATATGTAACAGCACTTTATCAGTCTCTTGAAAACACTTATTAAACATCTACCACACTAAATGGAAAGGTTTCCAAGTATCACAGAACTAGTGAAGTTAGGTATTTAATTCACTCCTTTTATGTGTGCCCTTACAGACTTATAAAAGATATATTCAGACCTGTAGATATAGTTAACATGGTCACATCTTCACTGGCTGTCCTGCTTGTAGCTCTGTGATGGAATATGGAACATTCCCTGATGGAACTCCTGTTCATATTCTGCTCTTCCACATTTTCCCACAGTTTGGAGTTCCGGTAGATGTTTGGATTTCGAGTGCATCAGCAAAACATAAATGTAGTTGATAACATCCAGGAAGAATAGGACCACAGAAAATGTAAAGGAAGGATCAGCTTTTTTCCAAGGCTTTATTTACTGCATGTGAGTGAGCAACTCAGTGTGAGTACAGGTGTGGCTTTTGGGAGGTGAGTGTGAATAATGTGCATCAAAAATCTTTCCTAACATTAAAAAAAAAAGAAAAAGAAAAAAGAAAAAAAAGTGTAATCTCACTAAGGTCTGTTTGTTAAAGAAAAAAAAAATCCCTAAATTGAACTTTGTTTATATATGATTGGAGATGTTCAGCAAAATACGTAAATCTTAAAACAAATCTTCTTTGTAATCAGAATGTAGGAAGATTACTTTAGCAAAGTCTTTGATCTATTTAAGGAAGAAATAAAAATATATACTTTATCTCAATGTGATTTATTTATTCACCAAAGCAGCATATGAAGATAGTCTGATATCTGACATCATTTACATAACTGACCCATTTAAGGAGAGCATTTTTATTTCTATTTGTAAATTATATGGTGTAAATTATGCATTCATACAAATACTGCACTTCAGAAGACAAACAGTGTAACAAACATCAACTGAAATTAACAATGTAAGCAAAAGAAACTTTTCTTAATATGTTTTATCCATTTGAGAAAAAAAAATATTTCAAAGTCTATATTGTTGCTTATAAGAGCATGCAAAGAAAAATCAAAAAGGCATGTAAAAAGAACAAAAATTAAAGACACGATGAGGACTTAAAATTAATACCTGTGAAGCTTGCTTGCATATATGAAGAGGGTTTGAGGGTTCAAACTCTAAAAAATTCTGATTGGAATTCCTCTTGGTGATTGGTCAGTGTCCCCGTGATTTGGAGAATGAGAAAATTGCAAATTTAGTGTGTTAGGTAAGGGCATAGAGATTTAGGGATTTTAATGAATTAATGAATANTCAGAATATTCTATGATTCTGTGATTTATCACATCTCAGTCTTACATGTTCCTTCAATGCATATATTCACATCATACTGACTCTACATTGCGGGTGATTAACTACTGGATAAATGACAAAGGGTAGGTGCTCCTATAGTAAAAATTAAGACTGAATGCTTTTCTGGAATGTTTCACATGTCTTTTGGGATGAATATGGTATAAATAAATGGCATTTAATTGTCTAGCATAAATATGAGATCATATTATAAGACCTATAGCTTTAAAACATGCCATAGCTTTAAAAATCTGCCAGTCTCCAGTAAAAAACAATTATGTAAGAGAGGGAAAAGAGATAAGAGCAAAATAAATTATTCATTACTTTATATGCAGCTGCAGTCAGAAATTTACATTCCTATAGCTGGTATAGGAAACTTAGTTTTTTCAGAAGGAGGCTCATTGATTTAAGTAATTTCTTAAAGGCAAAAAGATTTTAGCTAGTAATTTACCTATTAAAACTAAGTTTTGTTAATTATACAGATAAGCACTTGAGACTGTTTACCTTCTTTCCTCTGGGTATATTCAAGACATTTACCCATCTGTAGATAAACGAGTTATACAGTAAATACATCTTTGGGTGCAATTGCAGTAAGGAATGCTTGCAAAAGTGATGGTTACTCGCAAATAAATGGAGAAAGGGAACATTAAATTGTGTTGTTGATTTGTAGCCATCTCCAAATGCAAAATGACAGCTCTTTAACATCACATAAAAGTGAAGCAATGAGGTTCATAAAAAGAGGGGGATAAAAAATTCACTTTTTCAATAGAAAATTGTAGATAAATTCTTACAAAGCAGGAGCTAAAACTTTTATTCACAGTCTTGGATCCAAAGGTGGTGTATGAGTTAAGGTAGTCCTAATGGGGGATTTTCCTCTTGGCACTTGATATGACATCTCTCCAACTAGATAAACTATTTTTACTGTGTGAAAAATTAAACCAAGAATCACAGATAAAAGTACCGGGAGTCTTAAGTTACCATTTCTACCTCCAAAAAGCTATGCAATCTTGTCATGCTTTTAGCCAACAGCACATCTCATCTTATCAAGAAGATAGAGAGAGAGCTGGCTAGAAAAGAATATTTCTGAATCATAAAACAGTGAGAGTTGTTTTCAGTTTCAAATCAACAATGGAAGGTTTGAACATTGGTCACCTATCATGTAGGAAATTGCTTGTAATATAGCACTATTTAGAAAGTAGCTGCACTTCCAGATCTTTATTTTCGTGGTCTTAAGAAATGCTTGAAGGAGACTTGTTTCTATAAGGGTTAATTTTACAGGGTTTTCTGGTTTGTTTTCTGTTTTGTTTTGTTCATTTGTTTGTTTTGTTTTGTTTTGTTTTTTCCCTGGAAGATTTCTGGCTGGTTTTCATTTCAATTTAAATTCATGGGTTCTGCTGATCATCACCACTGAGGTGTAGAGCTCCAGGGAGTTTTGCCTCCTTTTCCATTCTGAAGGAAAGTGGACAAACGAAACAGGTGATATTTCAATATCTTCTATATCTTCCTTGAGGACAATGTTCAGTGGTGAATATGGGAGTGGTTGGGTTGATGGCTGGACTTGATGATCTTAGAGGGCTTATCAAACCTCAGTAATATTATGATATCTACAAATAAAATTCCAATCTGCCCACACCTACACTTATATCTACACCTGTTAATATTTCTACAGATTCTTCAAACTGAAGATATTAAGTTAGTATTCTTTGAGTTTACAAGTAAGAATAATAAACACACTTCCATCACAAAAGAATCTTTCTAATTATGATCTTTTGTTCAGACAGAAAGCATCATCAAGTACAGGTAAGATTTTTCTCCTTTTTTTTTTTTTTAAAGAAAATACATTTGCATTTTCTTTTATATTTTTCAGGATGTTGTTTCAAATTTAATATAGGGGTCTATGGGCTTTGTGTTTGGTAAACCAGACAAAGAGGAAAATGCTTATTTGAACTCAGCCTGACCTTTCACTTCTCACTACTATGGTGGCCTCATTCATGCTCCTTGTAAAATGCCTTCAAAACCTCAGGAATGACATAGCTGGCAGTTTGAAAAGTTTGAGCTGATAATAAAAGTCAAAAGATCACATTCAAGTGCACCAGTTGAGGTTTCTCATGAAACCTGTGAAATGCTTATTTACTGTTTTCTCCTTCTGTCACAGGCATTAATCTCACATTTCCTGAGTGCTGCATTTGATTGAACTCCATTTCATTTACAATGTAGAGGTTAAAAGGCTGGAATCATACCACTGTATAGAACTGTGCTGAGTAGGGCAACAAATCCTGGATTTCCTCTTCTCACTCCCTTTCACTGTTTTTTTTGGTTGAGTTTTTTGTTTGTTTGTTTGTTTTGGTTTTTTTCATGTTGGTTTTTTTATTAAATCTAAACACTAAGATGTATAACTGGTTCACGTATCATTCCTCCTACGTACTTATTTAGTCTACTTAAAATATTTGTATTTTAATGAAGAACGGTGTTTGAAACTTGACTGGAAGGTTTCACTCTGTCTTCCAGGGAGTCTCTTAAACATTTAGCTCTTAAAACAAATAAACAAAACTGAGAAAAAAAAATTAGAAAAAACCCAACAAATCTTTGTTTTAAGTTGGCAGAGACAAAAATATCCTAACTCGGGTCAGCTACAGACTTTGGACAGTGTTGCAGGCTATGACAAGTTTTCCCAGCATTTTGCTCATTGTAATAATCTTCAACATAAATATTTAAAACACTCAGACTGATGAGAGGAACCTCTGTAATTTTGGAGAAAACCCCCACAGTAACATTTTAAGGATACATAAAAAGTCTCTGATTGAGCCAGGACTAAATATGCTTGTCTTCCACTTCAAAATCATAGAATGGATTGGGTTGGAGGGGACTTCAGGTATCACCTGGTTCTGCCCTGCCTGCCATGGACTGGAACACCTTCCATTAGAAAGGCACTGAATGACCCAACAGATAACAATGCAATGGTCATGTTTACTGGTTTACCTTGGATAATGCTCTTTATAGTTAAGTTCAGACCAGTAACCTAAACTTTAGGCCTATAACGCATGAGTTTGTAAGATCATCCTTAAATAAGACTGAGCAAACTAATTGAAATTAAGTTTATCTGAAGGCTTGGTATAAGTTACATTTCTTCACTGATAGTAATTCAATATAGATTTAGCAGATTTACTCAGCTGCTTATATCTGCATCTGTTTTCCCTTCTCACTACTGTGTTTCAGTACAATTGTCTTTTTGCTTCTCAACAGTTCTGAAAAATAGTAATAATAAAAGTTTGCTGTTACCTTCATCACTAAAGTAAGAAAATCATGTTAATACTGATGAATTTTATGGCCCACTCTCTCCCCTGCTACCCTAGTTATTGTTGTAAATGAATATTTTGTCACAACAACTTTCATTATGGAAAGCTCAACACTTCATTTAATGTCCTGATTTGTAAATGTGTCCTCTACTTAACTTCTCTCTTTAACATGGTAATAAATCATTGAAATGGATAGTTTTGTTAATTCATTAAATTATTGATGTTTATCATTTCCTACGTATGCATCCCTTGAAGTCATTTCCTAGAAACTCCATTACAGTAGGGTTAGTGCAAATAAAAAATGTAAGAGAGTCTTTGTCTTCCAGGTTCTCATTCAGATGTTCACAACCACAAAAAGTTTTGTAAAACTCATGATAAATTCAATTAAATTATTGAGAAAATCTGAACAGCGTATGACCACATAACTCACTTAAATGAGTGGTAGTCAGATACCTTCGAGGTTGACAAGGAGAATAGTGAAATTAAATTATTTTATACAGGTTATAAAACCATCTTTGCCAGATCTAGAAAAGAATATTTTATATTCCGATCCTTGATACAATATATTTATAAGATTATCTTAATTTTTCAAACATTGCACACATAAAAAAGAAGAAAAAAAAAAGTTATTTTAGAAGAAATAGTAGAAACTAATCTACAAATGTCTCAATCTGGGAAAGAACTTTCAATGATAATATCAAAACAAGAATATACAGAGTGGCTATCATAAATTCTGTTTGTTTTATTTGTATGTGTATGTGTGTGTTTGGTTGATTTTAAATAAATGAAGACCTTGTTCCACTGTAGAATCACAACTAAAAGATTAATTGATTGTCTGTTATAGAAATTACACTGATGGACGTGCAATACTTACAGATTCTTATTTGCTCTGTACAAGATAGTCCTTGAAGCAGGTCTGATTTAGAAAGAAGGATTTTTTTGCAATGTAAGGTGAAAATTAAATTTTCATCATATATTCTGTATGATTTTTGCAGGCATGTGTCTGTGGCAAAATGGATTTATATAACATGGAGAGGAAAAAGAAACACAAATTAAGGGTAGATAAAAACACAGATGATATCCCAAACTATTAATGGTCAATCATATGATTTCCACTCCACAACATGTAGTCATTAAAGTGAGATGCAGAGGGAGATTATGCCTTGTATTTTTCCTCAAGAGTCTAAAATATTAATACAACATTTGGAAAGTAAGGTCTAGAAACAGATGCTGTAGGGAGCTGATTTTTTCCAAAGAGAGGAGAATTTGCAATGTTGACTCCAAAGAGAAACTCTGAGCCCTTTGCAATTCACTGGGCTCATTCCAGATGTTAGAACAGTGGAATAAAGTTGGGAAATCATTATTTGGCCTTATACAGTGACCATTTCTTAGTTAACCCAGTCCAGTTATAGATAAATATTTTATCTTGATGACTGAATAATTGATAAAATGAACTTGTATACTTTCTAAAATCCATGAATAATGTCTTAAAGTTTTTACCACAATGACATTCAGTAAATAAAAACTAATAATAGAAAAGTGGTTTTCAATTGCTGAAAGATTATATATTTCCTGTTCTTAATTTTCCTGTCATTTTTATTCAATTCATTTGCTTGGTGGGGGCAGAATATACTTTATTTTTATCTTAATTATATTCCTGCAATCACTTCATGGGTTTCCTTCTGTTGTTTTATGGGTATCAGTCACTCATAGAGCACCGTTTGAAATAAAGTGCAGAGGAAAATCAGTGTGATTAACACAGCAGTTAGGTTGCCTCTTCTAGCTCTGAAAGAGTCATTCCAAGGTTAAAGAGGAATCCTACTGACACTTTGTATGAATTTTACATAAAGCCCAGAGATTTTTTCCAGTGTAAGTTGTCCATATGTCTGATGTCCATATATCTTGCTTTACAGATTTCTTTTCTGTGCTGTTCTTGGCTCAGAAATAGCAATAACAGAAAAGTTCCAAAATCTATAAAAATAGGCAGGAAGTTTGCCAACCTTGCTGTGCAAGGTTGAGGATTTCTATGTATTTGTATCGTTAATTCTTCAGGTCCATCTTTTCATGGTGTACAGCACCCAAATCTTCTCTGAGTATAACATAATATACTGTTGCATATAAAATAACGTAACACTGCCTGAAAATACCCAGATAGGATCAGGATCCTATATACCACAAAGATTAGGGCTACAGCCACCATGGACACCAGGACAGGTCAGTTCTCTAAATATATTAAAAATACTCATGAAGTAATGTTCTTTTTAGTTATCTTTTACACAACCATAAGTACTTGTTATGGAGAGAGGCCTTTTGTTCTACTGTAAAACTTTTCTCCTTTTTACTGGAACAGACAATAGGTATCTCTTCTTATCTCCTTTTCCCTCCCCTGAAAGGAATGTGGCCAGGGGAGGGGCTTTCTCACTTTCACCTGACAAACAATGGAGGATCCAGCGTCTTATCTCCCCTCCCCTGAAAGGAATGTGGCCAGGGGAGAGGTTTTCTCCTTTTTTACCTGACAAACAATAAAGGATCCTGTGTCTTATCTTCCCTCCCTGGCAAGCCATGTGACTAGGGGAGGGACCTGAGGGCCAGGGCAGACTGATGGACAACGGCATGTGAAGACATGCCCACAAGGCATGTGATATGGCCCTATAACTACAGCTACTGGGCCTCAGGAGGGGAGGTTTGTGGACCTTCTGGACTGAGGACGCTTCATTTTCACCTCTGATCTCTACCGCTGCCATTTTGCCCAGGACCACATGGACCTTTGCCTCCTCATCTCAGCACAGGTTTTCCCCTGCTGACCGCTGGATCTCCCTGCAGCCCCTTGGATATTTCAGGAAAGGATCACTGGCTGTTACTCCACTGGTTTGCCTACCCTTAACCCTATTCCCCTTCCCCTGGAATCCTGGAGGTGCCCTGGTTTTCCCTTGAACTAGGCTCAACCCCCCATGCTTGTTTATTTCCCGCTTGTCTACTGTTGCCATTGTTCCATTGTTTTCTTTAATACTGTTATTGTTCAAACATATATATATTTGTTATATTAATTTTTTTCTTTCTCCCAGTAAAGTTCTTATTTCTCTCCATATATATATTACAAACCTCATCTTAATTAAACCAGGACAGTGCTACAAATCATCCTGTGCTCACAACAGCCTTTTGTCCAATTCTATTACAGTTTATGTGCCTGCTGCATTGCAGATCAGACGTGCTTCTACAGTGTAAAACTTGAGCCATCTCAGAGGTTCCCCTCATTTCTCCCTTCTAATTTGTTTTGAGAGAACTTCAGCTCATTCCATGTTGATCAGGTTTTCAACAGTTTAATAAAGAAACATTTTATTATGTTGAGATGTAGGACAATTTGTTGACATTCTTTGTGGCATACTTAAATATTATTTAGATGAAGTCACTTTCCAAGGAAATTGCTCTCTGTGGGAGCCTGAAAGTGGTAAATTTAAAAAAAAAAACACAAAAATTGGGATCTCTGCAGTGTTTCACACGTGAATAGCTGGAAGCAGTTGGTTATGGAATTTTAATGGCTAGATTATAACCTCTATTTCTATAAGGAGGCACAGTTATTACAGTTTGAAGTATGTTGTAATTTTTAAAACGTAATTGTACATGGATTCTCCAAAACCGATAATACATCTCAGACTGATTTCCTGCATTTAATATACTGTGACACAAAGAGTAGTAATGTGAGTCTTCAGCATGAGCCTTCAGAGCTAGAGAAGAAAATTGCAGTTAAATTATATTTATTTGGAAGACCTTTTTTCTTTCTGGAACCTTTAAATGCAGATTTATATCTTCATTTCTTGGTATGATTAAGAGTCAAAGAAAAAAGAAAAAAACTCAAAAAAACGGAATAAGACCAGCTATCCTGAATAAATGGGACTTTGAAATGTCCAACTTTAGTGTGATATATCATCTATGGACATATCTATATATCTTTATACTTAACCTATATACTTATATCAAGAAAGCTATCTATATCTATTAATTTCAGTCCTCATGCTAGTTTTAGTCATCATCACTGAAACAGCTGTGATTCATGTAACTGCTGGGATAGAGAAACAAAGAGCTTGAAATGGTGCAGTGAGTGGTCAGAGGAGGCCTCTATCCTTTACAGCACGAATGAGGGAGAGGTGTATATTTCCTTTGTATATGTCTGTTCAGTCAGTCAGTCTTCAGTTGCGAGAAGATGGCTGAGGGTAAAAATTAGAGGAAACTGAGAAGTTATATTCGTGTTGAGAAACATGTTCTTTCCCTCTCTCCTGATAATGAAGCTCTCTGCTTGTAAATATGATAAAGAGTCCACTGTCATCAACCTTATACTGTGTCCAAAGTAGCAATTTGCTCCAGAAAATCCTGCTTTGCTTGCTTGTTTTCATTATTAACCTCTATTGTCTCTGGACAGACACTGACAAGTTAGCACTATTTGTGTGGAGATGTGTGTGAAAACAGCAGTGCTTACTTGAGTGGGTTGACAGAATAGAAGACATCTCTGGGACAGCTTCTTGTGACAAATTTTGACACTATCCATGCAGTGTCGTGTTTGATCCAGCCAATTAGACCGTATTTAAGACAAAGTAATTGTCCAGGCTCCCTGTATAAGAGATATGGGGAACCTCAGCTCTTTCTTTCATAGGCAAACAATTCTCCTATCCTCTCCAGAACTGGATACAAATTCTCTTGAATGTTGATCCCTGTAGGTACCCTCCAACTCAGAATATTCTGTGTGTGATTCTGTGTGTATATGACTGCTTAACAGTCACTGAATTCAATGGTAGTCAAAACCTTATGACATTTGACAGAACAATGGGTCACAAAGCATTTTTCACTCCCTCACTCCTATTGCAAATTTATTTTGGAATGTCAGTACTCAAATATCCAGAGACTGCCATAATTTTTATTCTTAGCCAAGATTATTGTCTACATCCTATAATGGCCTTTATCATAGTGTAGTTTATCGTCCTTGTGATTCCTGTCCAATCCCAATGTGTAAGTTACTTGGATGAAAATTCATTTTTGCCTTTTTTTTTTTTTAATGTTGTTGAGGTTTTTAATTTCTTTGGTTATCCAGAAGGCTTATCTTTATTTATTCCATTTCAGGATCATATTAGGTGAATTGTATCCACTATTCTTGTCAGGGATTTACCAGAGTTGCTTAATAAGTATAATGACTTCCATCTCCACTGGCACTGCTTTTTCTGAGACAGCCTTTGTTCCCATTAGGCTTTGCCAAGGTTTTGTTATTAGGCTGATTCACAGTCATCTTGTGATTTACAAGTACATTCAGATCCCCTTATCTGTATGCTGCGTTCCCAGCTACTACCAGAAGTTCTTATTAGTTCCTGGCAGCACAACCTTATAGTTTTTACTATTTAGTTTTTTCACCTCAGTTCAGACATAGCAGTCTACAAGGACACCTTTTCCTTTCTGAATCTTCATCTGAATTGGCAATGCCTCCTAATGTTGTGTCGCTGTGGTAACGCCATTTAAATGAAAGTATAAAGGTGGCCAGAAAAAATAATTTGTCTTTTTTAGGAATGTTCTCACATTGTATCGTTTATAATTCCTTGATTTTTTTTTCCTTCTTTAGGGGGAAAATTTATTAAAAAATATTTTCTTTGTCCTCACCCACACATAAGGATGTTAATTTTAATCAGTATGTTTGAAATACAAGAAAAAGGAACTTGTATTAGGGTAGTTGTATTAGGGTAGTATTAAGGAAGTATTAAAGAAGTTTGAAATACAAGTATTTCAGTATTAAGGAAGTTTGAAATACAAGAAAAAGGAAGTTGTATTAGGGTAGTGTGTTATAGGTAGGATGGTGTGTTGGTAGCAGGATGTCAACAGGTTAGGTAACAGGTTTGGCTAGGTTAGGTAATAGGTGATAGGTTTGACTTGATGACCTCTATGATCTTTTCCAACCTTACTGATTCTGTGATTCTGTGTCAGAAGCCTAAAAGCTAATAGAGGAGAAAATATGAAGGAAATCAGCCAGTCACCAGATGTGAGTAGATATTTAAGAATTAAAGCAGAACAAGGAAGTGAATATTTTCACTTTTTTACTTCCAACTTTCTATCTGTATCTTCCAAATATTTTACATTTGGGAATGTTGTCAGTAATCATTGGCCTGCTGTATCCAGCCCTTTGATGAGAGTGATAATTTACGGGGCTGCCTCTGCCTCCTCTTCTACCATCTCATGAGGTTTACTCTCATTATCAGCTAAAAAAGCTTTCTGGGGCCTGGCTAATTCATTACATGAAATACTCTAAGAGGAGGTTTCTAATTCCAAGACTTCAGTTCAAATCCCAGTCAGTTCACAGGGGTTTTCTGCTATTCATCCTGTGCTCTTAGAGTCCAGGACACATCTGCTTTGGGAAGAACCTGGCTTGAATGATTTATTTAGTAAAAATATTTTGATCTTTTCCTTCCAATATATTTGGGGAGGGAATGCAGTGCAACAGTCCCAGTTCTGAACAGTCAAACTCAAATAACTTTACCAGAGCAATAAGGGAATAACAGAAATGAAAATATGGGATGCAGAAATATCCCAACTGAGATAAGCTTTTGAACTGAATGCTGTAACAAGAGCACAGCACATTAATTATGGTGATTATTTATATTTCACATTTCTATAGCACTATTCATTTGTAGCAAGCTTTCCCAACTATATATAGATACTGTAGAGAGGTTCCATGGTGAGAACCTTTTCTGCAACTTCTTTTCCTGGAGGATGGCATTCCATTGATACAGGATACTTACCTCAGAAGTTGGGCAAAACACTTTTATCTAAAGACTCCAGTCAATCCCAGCTTACACAGGAACAGAATCTAGTTATTCCAAACACACATGAAAGGCAGTCCTTCAGGAGTTAAAAACAAATTAAAATCATGTTTCTTTGGAGCAGTTACTGAGTTTCTGGCAGCTTGAGAGAGGCTTTTCTGCCTGAATGTTTAAGCTACAGGCTTTGTATTGAGCAAAGCTTAAAACTGGAACATGTTGCACTGAAGTTTATAAAAGTTAATGTTTTTTGAAATAAGAATAGCTTAAGATTGGCTGGGTCAAAGATTAGAAAGTTATCTAAGAGGAAATCACAGTCTGCTTTTATGCAGAAATCTTTTTACACTTCTCTCGTTATGAAGACACTTTTCAAATAAAATTAAATTACCTTTAGCAATAAAGTGTAAAAATCTGTCCTACAGTGGAAGTCAGTGTTAAAATTCCTGTTATGTCCAATAAATCTAGACTTACCTATAATACAGTTTTGTACTGGCTTTATTCTTTTTACTGAGTAACAAGGGATTTTTTACTCCTCTGATTCAGCTGTGATATGTTGCCAGTTGCAGTAATTGAGGAGTTATTGGAGGTTTGTCTGTAAATAAAATACAATGCTCATTTCTGCAGGACTGTAAAGGATCTTTGTCAATGTTAACACAAATTTTTATGGCTTGGACTTATGTCATGGCAAGACTTTATTGAATCCTATAGTTGCACATAATAGCAGTAATAATAATGACAACAATAACAACTACTACTATGACTACAATATATTAATAACAATAGCAGTAATTCCAAAATATGTTCACCCTTACTTTAAGCAATATACAGGCTAAATGCACAAAATAAACTTGTAACATATATCAGATAAAATGAATTCTTCATTTGCAGCTGAGAGTAGGACTTGGGGCAACTCCAGCTAGAGTAGAAGACAAATATTCTAATCACTAAGCTTTTGCTAGTTTTGAAAAAAAAAGAGCATTGAAGTATTTTCTTCAGGAAACTGTTATTCCAACAGAGACAACAAAGATTTGCTGAGTTCCAAGGTCTTCAATTCCTGTCATCCCAACCCTCTGAAAATAATGAAAAATACAAAGGTTTTGAAACTTAAAACTCAGTAGCTTCAGGTTTCAGGGGCCAGCTATAACATGACTGACTTTTCAAAGAGACAAATCTACCCTGGCCCTCTGACTGGTCTCTGAGCAGGGATATAATGAGTCCTGTCTCGTTTGGGCCATATCTGCCAGTTGCACAGCTGTTCCCATCATTAGCAGAGGTGATTGGCGAGAGGGGAGTGAGCCATTGATGACTATGGTACCATTCTGAATTAAAAGATAAACAGGAAAGAGCAGAACACTGGGCAACTATTTCTCTGCTTTTCTCTGACAATAAATGGTTCTGTGTGTATCTATGACAACGCTACAAAGATGGAGATGATTCCAGTGCTCAGAGAATGTATCTAAGTACAAATCTACAAGCAGAACAGGAGCAAGAGAAGCAGGAGAATTAATTAGCTCCAACTAGGCAAAGGAGACCAAAAATATTCACAGTCAGAAATAAAAATGCAAGCAATATAATTTGCAAGAATTCAGTAAGAAGATAAAGGAACTGCATCAAGTGTAAGCTTAGGGAATGATAAAGAATTCAGGATTCTCTTTAAATAGAACAGAAAGAGCTGTTTGTATTCTATTAGGCTTACATCAAACTAGATATAAAATCAGGCATAGAGGTTTGGTTTTTTTCTAAAATATTGTGGTTTTATTTATATTTAACTAAAATGCAAATTTTCTTACAAACTGAAGACCTGTTTTAAAAGCAGTGGAAAAAGAAAAGAGAGATAATTAAAGGAATTTGCAGACGCCAAAAATATCAATAGTAACATCAGGAAATTTGTGATGGGCTATCATTTATTTCAATAACATTGGTGTTCCTGTTAATACAGTATATCCTCGCTGCATTGCAACCCCTCCATTGATACCTCATTGATTTGCAAGGAATATTTCTCACAATTTTACTTCAGCCATTTGCAAGGCTCCCCAGCCGATGCATGTGCAGTGCCTCTGCTCCATCGAGATGCAGTGCTGGTACTCCCTGTGGGGTGCGACTGGCCCAGCCCCATGGGGAAGGCCAAGAGTCATGCTGCCCCCTGTTACTCTAAGTACAGTCGGGGAGCTAATGCCCCCACCCCCGCGTGCGTGTTACTGTTTCCATGGCTACAGGCAGGGAACGGAAGTGCCCCAGGAAAGTGGGGCTGGGCTGCCCGTGGCAGCCAGGAAGACATGCTCACTCTTCTGCTGCAGCTGCAACCCGTCTGTGCCGTGCAGGGCCGGGACACAGCGGGCACAAGTACCGAGGCCGAGGGGAGGGCTAGGGGGACTAGCGGTGTGGGGTTTGGGCTGTGAGCACGTGTGGTCACAGCAGCCCAGCCCTGGCTGCAGAGAGAAGCCCAGGGATTCTTGGGGGTGTCTCCTGAGTTAGAGAGGGCTCAGAAATTGTTCCCTTTGCTCCCCTGTGCTGAGAGAGTACATGGGGAGGAGCCAAAAAGTCCAGAGTGGTGGGAGCTGGAGCAAGGGCTGTGGCATGCGTGCATATTAGTGACCTGCATGTGTTTGGCAATTTGACATTCTACGATAGCCCTGGCATGAACCGTTTCTCACAAATGAGGGGGTATAATTGTATCTGTCTTGTGACTGACTGCTTTGTTGTTTTGATATTTAATAAGCTTTTCTCATAATTGGTGCTCTCTCAAATGGAGTCTAAGTTCTCAGTGAAATCTTTTATCCACTCTGCAAAATATAAAACAAACACAGTGTCCCACGATATACTCCTGGTGAAGATGGCAGCAAGGGGGTTTGAGGGCACTGAAACTGGTAAAAATGAGCCAAAAACATATTCAGCAACACAGTTGAAGTGTGGATTGAGGACCTAAATTGTCTTTGTAGGAAATTGCCAGAGCTACCTTACTAAATTGTTGGTCGAGGAACTTCCGTAAATCCCAGTCACAATTTAAATACATGCACTCATGTTCCAGGCCTTGCATTGCTCTCAGATCACTGATATCAAATGATCATTTTGCTTTACAGCTTAGAAGGTTTAACTGTCTCATCATGTCATTCCCCATATGAATTAATCAGCATTTCAAAAGCTACTGAGGCCCTACTAATTCAGAAAGTAAGCCATATTTGCATCTGTATACATTATTGAAAACAATTATCATTGATCTCACAGTTTCAAAGGTTCACAGGTTATTCTGAGTTGGAAGGACCCACAGGATCATCTAGTCCAACTCCCAAGGGAATGCCCACCCAGGGATCAGACCAACAAGCATGGAACCACGTGCACCATGCTCCATCCATCCAAGCCTCCCATCAACTAGACTATGTCACTGAGCACCTCATCGAGTCTTCTCTTAACCACCCCCAAGGATGGCAACTCCGCCACCTCTCTGGGCAGATCATTCCACTGACAGATCACTCTTTCTGTGAAAAAACTCTTCTTAACACCCAGTCTAAACCTCTCCTGGCGTAGTTTAAGGCTATGTTCTCTTGTTCTGGTGCTGGCAGCCTGAAAGAAGAGATTTACACCCACCTGACTGCAACCTCCTGTCATGTAGTTGTAAACAGTAATGAGGTCACCTCTGAGCCTTCTCTTGTCCAGGCTGAACAATGCTAGTTCCCGTAGCCTCTCCCCATAGGGCTTGTCCTCCAGTCCATTCACCATGCTTGTTGCCCTTCTCTGGACCCTCTCAAGCAGTTCAATATCTTTCTTAAAGGGGAGCCCAGAACTGGACACAGTACTCAAGATGTGGTCTAACCAGTGCCGAGTACAGGTGAAGGATAACCTCCCTAGTCCGACTGACCACACTGTTTCTAATACAGGCCAGGATGCCATTGCTCATACTGAGTTTCCTGTCAATCATGACTCCTAAATCCCGCTCCATTTCACAACTATCCAGCCAGTCGTTCCCCCAGCTGATAGTGATGCATGGGGTTTTTATGTCCAAAGTGAAGAACCCGGCACTTAGTTTTGTTAAATCTCATATTATTGAAATCTGCCCATTTCTCTAGCCCATCATGGTCCCTCTGAAGGGCCCTCCAACCTTCTGGCAGTTCAGCATTTGCCCCCAGCTTGGTATCATCTGTAAACTTACTGACAATAGACTCAATTCCCTCATCCATATCGTCAATAAAGATGTTGAACAGTGCCAGGCCTAACACTGATCCCTGTGGGACTGCATTATTGACAGGCTGCCAGCTGGATGTGGCACCATTTACCAACACAATTTGAGCTCGTGCATGCAACCAATTCCTAACACAACATAAAATGCTTCTATCAAGTCCATGCTCTAAGTATTTCTCCTGAAGCTTATTATGGGAAACAGTGTCAAAAGCATTGCTAAGGTCCAAGAACACAACATCCACGGCCTTTTTTCCATCAATCAGGCGAGTCACCAGATCCTAAAAGGAGATCAGGTTGGTCAGGCAAGACCTACCTATCCTAAATCCATGTTCTAATGCCGTGGTCATTTTGCTTTTGCTGCATAATAGCACATAGGACTATCTGTTCCATGATTTTACACAGAACTGAGGTCAGGCTGACAGGTCTGTAATTACTCGGATCATCTTTCCAGCCCCTCTTGTGGTGTCACTTTAGACAATTTCCAGTCCTCTGGTACATCACCAGTAAGCCAGGACTGTTGGTAAATTATGGAGAGTGGCCTTGTGAGTTCATCTGCCAGTTCTTTCATCGCTGTCAGATGGATCCCATCTGGTCCCATGGACTTGTGAGGATTCAAGCCACTCAGCAAGTCTCTAACTATCTCCTCCGGGATTACATGGGGGTTATATTGCACCCCTACTCCTTCCATCATCCCACAAATCAAGTTGTCCTGCTGGC
>WEKX01020929.1:10455-27222 GCA_013390025.1 Pitta sordida | reverse complement strand
ACACCATAACCTCCAGTTCTTCCTGCTTATTACCCAGGCTGCATGCATTGGTGTACATGCACTTCAACTGTGTTGCTGAATATGGTTTTGTCTCATTTTTACCAGTTTCAGTGTCCTCTCGAGTGACTGCTGGATCCCCTTTCGCCTTCAAGGCTAGTTTAAAGCCCTGTCAATGGGTCTTGCCCGTCCTTGGGCTAAAACCCTTTTGTCCTTATTTAATAGATTCGGCCCTCCAGGGTCTGTAAACCCTGGTTTGGTGGAGAACACCCCATGGTCATAGAACCCAATGTTTTTCTGGTGGCACCAGCCCTTAAGCTATTTATTAGGAGCAAGAATCCTCCTGTTGCTTTCAGGGTCCAATCCTGCCATTACAGGGACAGAGCAAAACTCTACCCACGCTCCTGTCCCACTGGTCAATCGACCAAGTTCCTTAAACGCGTCCCTAATCTCTCTGGATCCCCTCTGGTTGACCTAGTCACTACCAGCCTGGACGACCAGCAGGGGGTAATAATCTGAATATCTCAGTAAATTTTCAGTATTTTATCAAATCTGGGTAGAGAATAATACCTTCTAGAATTGTATATCTTTAAGAGAAGTGTTCCAGTGTGGCCTACAACATCTTTCCACATTTGCCCTGCATGATAAACACATGGGAACCTTATAACACCTTCATACATGATATCTTATGATCACACAATTTAAGTTGTTGTTGGTTCTCAGCATTTTCTACAGAAGCAATTTGGTTTTGACAAGAAGTGACAGGAGTTACATTTGAACTTATAAACTCCTGTTTCACCCATTCACTTCTTATTACTTTCCTTTGGTAACTCTTTATCTTTATGTATGACACTATAAATCCATGAAAATGGTACTTTTCATTGGTATTTTTTCATTATGCGGCACTAGCTCCCTGTAGACCATCAGGGGCTATCGCAGCATTTCATGGCCTGTCTGTGATGAATTATCAGGGTGTAATCTGCAGTTCCAAGACAAAGCAATCATTTGAGTCAATGTCTGTGTTAAAGTGATGTTGTCACCCCCTACTAACAGCTCTGTGCTTACTGGTCACAGCTCCTGTTTCAATTTATTATTTTCACAGCTGAAAACAGGTGATTTTTTCCCTGTGGGACACTGTACTGAAACAATTTTCTAATATTGATTTAGAAAGAGTACCTATTTCTTTTTGTTTTCCGTCACTGTGTTGTCTCAACACCTGTGAAAATTACTTCTAATAACAGTGTATTTGTTTCTTAAAAATGGGGGTTTGGAGACTGGTTGGTCTTTCATTTCAAAAGATGTTTTTCTTGAAAACCCAGTAATGGAAATATGCATTTTTAAATAGGTAATGCTAGTTATGGCCCTCGTTTTAGCTCATTTCCCTCTATTTTTAGCAATAGTCCTGATGTAATGTTTTTTATAATTATTAATAGGAATGTAAGTCCTGAAACAGTCTATTAGAAAGACAGCCTTTCTGAGTGGAATTTAGGAATTAATGTTGACAAGGTTTCAAAGTGAGGCATTGTCAGAAGCTTTCAGGAAGGCAATCTAAGTGGAAAAGACATTCATTATAATTTTACTTCTTTCTCCCCCAAAATATTAAATATCAAAGTAGCAAAATGCCTAAAAAGATTTCATGTCTACAAGCTCATAACAGTGAGGATTTTTCACAAGCTGAAAGGAGATTTACTGTTCTGTGATGAGTACTTAAAAAGACATGTCATAGAACATACATTCAAGAATATAGATTCTTTTATAATGTAAGCCAATCTCCGTGTTGTCACTTAAATGTTAACCAGTAATTGTAGCAGTTTAAATTGTCATTATTAACATTTATTTCCAAAGCTAGATGCTAAATGAACTTTGTTTTTCACTTCTACCTGTCGGTATTTCTAGCCACAGTTTGAATGATGGCAAAATAATTGGAATCAAGGATGATAAGAAAATGAAACACAAACAGAAACCAAGTACTTGTGCCAATCAATCAGTAACTACATATATATCTTAGGGAGAAATATTAATCTTCTCTTGCTATAGATGATAGTTTAATTCATCCCATAATATATAATTCACATTTCAAAAGCTGTATAATATAAAAAAGCTGTATAATATAAATTATATTCAAAATACAAATTGCTTGTTTTCTTAGCTTGTTCTTCCTTGAAGTTGCATAAGGAATCTCAATAAGCTCTGTGTTTTAAAAATGTAAGTGTGGAGAAACAGAATTGCCACTGTTTTATGGGTCTGAGTGTGTGCTGAGATGTAAGGGGCCTTTTCCCTCTGTATATGTTTTCTAGTAGAATAGTGCTCTGGGATAGGAAGCAGTAAAATAACCAGTAGCATGAATACTTATCACTGAAAGAAAAAATCCTTAAAAACATTCCAGAGATAAAAGAAATCAAAGGAAAGACTCTTACAGATTTTGATGGGTTTTGGATTAATGACTATCAACCAGTACTGATGAGGTGAAACACAAACCTATTGTCACACCTCTGGACGGTCTGGGAAATCCTAGTTGGTGGATGGGAAAGACAATGACATGAACATGCTGTTCATTTTGTTTGACTTGAGAAAACCTACAAACCTAGTTAGGCATTGTGGCAAACTATTTCAGTCCATTCTAAGAAGGATCTTTCACAGAAGCACTGCTATCTTTCTTAATGCTGTAACTGAGATAACACATTCTTGCAAATATTTATTTTATGCATAAAGATTTTCAGAGCAATGACAAAAGAAGAAAATGTGGTTTTGTTGCTAATACCTGAAACTGCTATGATTTTTTCTTAACAGAAAAATAAATGAATGTATAAATTTTTCTGTTAAGTTAGAAAGCTCCTATCATTTTTGACAATATGCAATATTCTGTATTTTTATGACAACTTTTATTTTAAATGGAAAAGAGATCTGTAACAGTAACCATAAATATTATTAATAATGAAGAAACATGTTTTATTTTGCAAAAGAAAACAATGAAAGGTGAAGAACAATAAGACAATAAGCACATACAGATATGTTCTCACTGATTCCTGTGTAATACACCACATATTTTGCTTTGTCACTAGAAATAGTCATGTACTGTCCTTGCTCTTTCTAATTAATAAAAGCCATCAAACAGAGAAAAATAAATAACTTAAATAGATAAATGAAATTATAGTTCCTTTGAAGATAAAAACTACATCTTGTTTAAGCTGTTTTTTTCTGAAGTTATTGAGTAAAGACCAGTCTACTGAATTGTTCTCACTCCTAACATGACCCATGAGGCTTTGAGGATCAGAGCTGTTCTCTTCATGTGGCTTGTGAACAGCCTGTGCCAGAACACATTTGGATATGTCATAGATGTCCACAAAATTCACATTCATAGATTCAAAAGCATTCATGATACAATTCACAGAAAATCCACTTTAGTACAGTGGTAAGTGTCCCCACCTGGTGTGTGGGAGACCTGGGTTCGATGATACAATTCATGTCATAACTTAGAGCCCAGATTTTCACATGAAACTAATTGCATTCTTGCTTCCCTTGACCAGCAAAGTTTTAACCATAAAGGTTGTTTGGACTTATTTCCTCATCCGTTTATATTTTCACTGCAGATACTTCCATTAAATCAGATGGGTCAAGACATAATGCATCATACATTTGTGATGTCATATGTAATATTGAGGGAATAATGGACTTATGTCTTCTGATTTTTTTGAGATATAAGCTGACATCTCAAGCTAATTAAGTTTTCATCATTTCATAATACTATCTTAGGATAAATGAGATCTTTAATGACTGAGGGAGCAAAAAAGAGATCACATTTATCTACAAAAGTTAAACTGCATTTCTCTAAAATATAAGATTCATTTTACTGAGATTGAGTGATGTCAGAGCAGGAGGTGATACGACTCAAGACTCAGTGCATACCATATTAAAATGAAGTTTTATTATGCCAACTGAATTTAGACTGAACACGGATCTATTGTGTTGTAAACCAATGAATATCATCATAGTTAACACTGGCCATGAGCTTTACTCAGAGAAAACTCTGCAATCAGTATCAGTTGAAATACCTTCACTAACAAGAAGGTTGATTAGAATAACAAATTTGAAGCCAGAAATCAGTATTACGAAGATTAAATTCTTAGAAAAAATAAACACAATCAAATAATCAAATAATACAGTCAAAATTACTAAATTGAAAAAAAGACAGTTATGTTTGGCTGATACTTACCAAATTTTTAGCTAATTCCTTGGTGCATCTGAAGTTATTCAGCTGCATGTAATTGAATAAGTGCAAAAGTCTAAAAAATCTGACCGAGGTGTACAAAAGCAGGAATTATAAATAAGATCAAGAAATTTTTATATACAATCATGAGTTTATTTAGTTTCATAAAACTTGATGTCAGTGTTCTAATTGTCTAGCCCTCGTACATAACTGTGACTTTGTATTATCTTTACTGAAGTTAGTCTCCTCGCATGCACATATTACCAAATAATTTAAGGCTCTGCAAGAATATTCGAATCTACATATATAACTCTGCAGTTCCCCAACAATCAGGATATATTTAATACTATCAGCTCTCTTTCACTTCGTGCTCCTCATGTTGCTGCTTCAGATCTTAGTGGCATGATTTTTTAGCATGCGCAACCTGCCGCCGTGGTGGCAGCGGTAGTGACAGCAGTAGAACCCCTCCTCCAGAGCCACCACCGTGCAGTTATGTGTCCCTGGCTGAGCCAAAAGGAGGTTTTTCCCAGCGTGGGGTGGCTGTGGGTGCCAGGAAGGGAAGACGTAAACACTGATACACAGCAACACAGTGCCGAAACAGCACCGAAACAGTGCCGGGGCCGCGTGAGGGTGCAGGGCAAATTTGCATATTAATTAGCTGCCATTCAACACAGAAATAGGGCTTTGAGGAACCCGATTAAGACCACTGGTCCACAATATAGAAGACCTGACCGTATTACTTTATTTTGTGAAGCTGCGAACTTGTGAACCTCTCCCCACCAAACCCAAAATAACAACCAGGAAGAACACAAAAGACATTGGTACAAAGGAGTTCAAGATTGTAGTGCACAGCCAGTAGGCAAAAGTAACAGCAACAAAGGCAGCAGGCGGCAGGAAGTCAGCAGGGGGTGGTCAGGGCAGTGGCACGGCCAGCGGCTGGTGTTAGGGAGGACAGCAACCAATCAGAGCCAAAGGTAGGAGCAGGAGACATGGGCGGAAAACTGGCACAGCTGGCAGGACACAGCAGGAAACATGGGAATA
Source organism: Pitta sordida (assembly GCA_013390025.1). Lineage (NCBI taxonomy): Eukaryota > Metazoa > Chordata > Aves > Passeriformes > Pittidae > Pitta > Pitta sordida. The sequence goes on along the minus strand of WEKX01020929.1, from coordinate 21,977 downwards.
AGAAGCAGCATATCGCAGTGATGGCCAACAACAAAGGAGTGGCAGGGGACGGCAGCCAGTCCAGGGATGCAGGAGTGAGGATAGTGACTACAGCTGTGACCATGGCAAAGGGGGCCACAGGGGAGAGATGGGTGTCTAAGGGAGGCCAGAGGGCATGACAACTCACCCCAAAGCACTCACATGGTCTCCCAGCTGCTGAAGCAGCAAGTCAGCCTCTCGCCAAGAAGTCCCAGAAGAGAAGGTTTCTGACACCTGTCAAAGTTTTATACCTTTCTAGTCCCTCCCAGTTCCATTTCTCTCACCTCCAATGAGAATCAGCTCTGAGTTGTCTAGTTTTAAGTCCAGTCCTGTCTTATGGTCACTGGTGGAAAAACTATGTGGCCATGCCAGCCAAAACCCATCACCTGACTCCATCACCACAGCACCAGAGCGGGAGGGCAGCTTCCTGTACCTCTGGGGCCAAACACCACCCCTACTGCAAGGAAAATGGCAGATTTGCACCCTCCTCCCCCTCCATGGTGCTGCCGAGATAGGGGAGGGGTCCTGTGGCAGTGTGCACTTACATGCGGTTGCAGCAACCAGCCCTGTCAGCTTCTCCTGCCTCTCCTAAGCTTGTGCACTCCAGGACCACCTTTTCTCTCATGGTCGAGTGGGTCCGGGGCCATGATGGCACCACAGTTGCTGCATCTCCTGCAGCAGCACTCACCGAGTCACCTGCAATGGGCATCTTGGGGGCTGCAACAGCTCCAGGCGGATCCCTGGGCCGAGGTATGTCATGACCACTCCTGCAGCACTTAGCGTTCCCGGTAATATCAATTGTATCCCCCTGGACTTATTCCTGAGAAAATGGAAGGAATTAATTGAGGCAGGTACATATTAAAAAAAATCTTGAACACTAACCGATGACACAAACACAATTTTCGAAGGAGTTCTTTTAAATTTTCTCGTTTTGCCCAGACATGACATTCATGCTTGAATGAAGAATTCTATTCCATCTGCAGTCACCCACTTGACTGATCAGCTTGCTCAAAGAAACAAGAAGGGCTGATACACATCTAGTACAGGAGTTAAATGACAGAAAAATCAAAGTTATAGCAACTCCCTTGGCTAACTGACTTGAGAGGTCAAAGCCCCTTGGCTCTGTTTGTTAATAATTTATTTCGTGTTATTTCTAGGCTTTGTACAACTTTGTGTTATTCAAAATTTGCTTCCAAGAGCTAAGTTAACCCTTGAAAATACCTGAGGGGACAAAAAACTCAGAAACCTAGAGCTAATATTATTATAACTCTGCTTGCAGAGATTAGAGGAAGTTAAGTAATAATGTTGCTTTTGAAACATTATACTGGAACCTTATGTGGGAGAGTAATATGCTTGTAACACAGATCTGAGAGATTGTTTATTATGCTCTCCCTGAAAATGGAAGGTTTTTCCCAGCACTGCAGGTCGTTACATTTCATCCAAACTAATTTTTTAAACTTCAAATAGATGAGGTATCAAGACCCGCTTTGTGACTCCTTTCTCAAGCTGAAGAATTGTAAATGTCAGTATATTGATATTTGAGCTATTTTAAAAATTATTATTCCCGTATTTCATTGACTCTTAAAGCATCTTTTCATACAAAGAGGACTTTCATATCAGGCAGATTCAGATAAGAAAAAAAAAAAGGTAAAACATTACAAAACAAATAGAAGTAAATAAACACTGATGTCTATACCTAAATGAGTTTAAAGGTGGTCTCTATAAAAGAATTATTTTTCCAGATCAAAATTAGAAAACTGAAAACCTTGTTAGATTTTTACCAACTCTGATGAAGACTCAGAAACCTTTTGGGAACCTGTTAGTTACCACAGGACAAAATCACTTTAAGGACAGTTCTAGTTACAATATTGAGATTTAAGATACGTTGACCAGGAACATTCACAGGCACAGTTAAATTTACCACAGAATCAGAGACTATGCCAAGTTAAAAGGAGCCCACAAAGATAATCAGGTCAAACACCTGGCCCTGCACAAGACCATCCCCGAGAATCGCATCATGTGCCTGAGAGTATCATCCAAATACTTCTTGAACTCTGTAAGGGTCACTGCTGGGACCAACTCCCTAGGGACCCTGTTCCAGGTGCCCAGCCACCTTCTGGATGAAGAACATTTTACTAATATCCAACCTAAACTTCCATTGAAACAAATTCAGGTCCTACCACCACTGTTCACCACAGAGAACAGTGCCTGCCTCTCCTCTTCCTCTCATGAGGAAGTCATAGACCACACTGGAGGGCCATTGCCAGAGGCTTGGACCAGCGTCAGGGCTGCGCTGGATGCCGGGGGCCAGTTTGAACTTGTAGGACTTTTGGCCCAGGGATGTCCTGGGAGCCAAGACTTCCCACTTGTAGGTACTTAAACCCATTACCTCTCCTGGAAACGTAGAACTGAAGGGCGCAGCAAACAGGGGCAAGGCAAACAGGAATGTTAACCACGGAGGTCTTGGGCAACCATGGGGAGCTTGGGCAGCCATGGGGGCTCATAAATAAGCAATTAAAAGGCAGTTAATGCCGCTGTTCACGCGGGCAGGCCAAGCAGGAATGGTAGAAGGTGCTGTCTTTGTAGGTGATGTTTCCCCTTCCACCCCCTGTCAGTCATGGCCAGAACCAGATGGATGAAAGTCGGGGCAAAGGCCACAAGGGAGGCTCAGACCTAAACTACGCCTGTGTCAGAGGATGTGGCTGTCCAGACTCCTGGCTGAAGGGAAGGCCTGAGCCTGATTGTTGACCAGGAAGACAGCCTGCAAAACACCTGTGTCCAGTGTGAGCAGGTAAATTACCTGCTCTCCATGATAACAGAGCTGAAGGAAGAGGTGGAAAGGTGGAGGCAATGCAAGGGAAGTACAACTGGAGGACTGTGTGCTCCCAACATCTGGGGACTCTTGGGAGCCTGAGCATCCACAATCACCTCACATTCCTCAACACGAGGTAGGAGAAAGAAACCTCCAGGATGAGGGTAAGGGAAATAGGTACCCTCCCATGGGGGTAAGGCATCCCTCTCCTGTCCACCACCACCCTTTCAGATACCACCCTATGAGTTACCCCTGCAGAACAGGTTTGAGCTTCAGGATTTTGGGGATCCCGAGGATGACACACAAGGAGGCCCCCCACTTAGGGAATCTACAGGAACTACCTCTGCCACTAAGCAAATCAGAAACTCCAGTCTCAAAAGGAAAAGGAGGGTGGTGGTTGTCGTGGAATACCTTCTCAGTTGAACAGAAGGGCCCACCTGTCAACTGGACCCATCCCACAGGGAGGTCTGCTGCCCCCCTCAGGCCCGGGTATAGCATATTGAGAGGCTTACAAAATTAATTCAACCCTCAGACTCTTACCCCCTGCTGGTTGTCCAGGCTGGTAGTGACTAGGTCAACCAGAGGGGATACAGAGAGATTAGGGATGCGTTTAAGGAACTTGGTCAATGGATCAGTGAGACAGGAGCATGAGTAGAGTTTTGCTCTGTCCCTGTAATGGCAGGATTGGACCCTGAAAGCAGCAGGAGGATTCTTGCTCTTAATACATGGCTTAAGGGCTGGTGCCACCAGAAAAACATTAGGTTCTATGACCATGGGGTGTTCTTCACCCATCCAGGGTTTACAGACCCTGGAGGGCCGAATCTATCAAATAGGGGCAAAAGGGTTTTAGCCCGAGGGCTGGCAAGACTCATTGACAGGGTTTTAAACGAGGTTTGAAGGGGGAAGAGGATCCATCAGTCACTCGAGAGGACACTGAAACTGGTAAAAATGAGACAAAACCATATTCAGCAACACAGTTGAAGTGCATGTGCACCAATGCATGCAGCCTGGGTAATAAGCAGGAAGAACTGGAGGTTATGGTGTATCAGGAGCCATATGATATAGCTGCCATCACAGAAACATGGTGGGATGACGCACATGATTGGAGTGCTACATTGGAAGTGCTACACTCTTTAGAAGAGATAGGAGAGCACATAGAGGTGGGGGGGTGGCCCTGTATATTAAAGCAACCTGTAATATCATAGAATATGAAAACAAGGATGATCAAGTAGAAAGCATATGCGTCAAAGTAAGAGGGATAGCCAATAAAGCTGAAATTCTGCTCAGAGCAGGTTACAGACCACCAGATCAGGAGGAAAAGGCAAACTTATTGCTCATTAAGCAACTAGAGACAACCTCAAGATCGGCTGCCCCAGTTCTTGCAGGAGACTTTATCTGCCTGATATCGTCTGGGAACTCAACACAGCAGAGAGGACACAGTCCAGAAGGTTCCTAGAGATAGCTGATGACAGTCTCTCAATGCAGCAGGTGAGTGAGCCTACCAAGGGGACGCTGTGCTCGACCTATTGTTTACGAATAAGGATGGGTTAGTTTGTGGTATTGTGGTTGGAGGAAATCTGGGGTGTAGTGACCATGAGATCATAGAGTTTTCAATCAGCAGTGTGACGAGAAAGGTCAGGGAACCAAACCTGCATGCTGGATTTCCGTATGGCAGACTTTGGACTATTTAAAAAATTAATTGGGAGGGTGCCAGTGGAAACAGCCCTTAATGGCAGGGAGGTCCAGGAAGACTGGACATACCTTAAGAATATTTCGTGAAGGCACAGGAGCAGGCGGCCCCAATGTGACAAAAAATAAGTCAGAGAGGCAGAAGACCAGCCTGGATGAGCAAAGAGCTCCTGAAAGAACTAGGAGAATAAAGGAGGATGTACTGCCTTTGGAAAAAGGGGGAGGTGATTCAGGGTGTGGTTAAGGAAGTTGTCAAGTCATGCAGGAGAAACACTAGAGAGGCAAAGGCCCAGGTGGAACTCAAACTAGCTGTTTCTGTTAAGGACAATAAGAAATGTTTCTATAAGTACATCAACATTAAAACGAGAGGCTGCAACAACCTTCACTCCTTATTGGATGCAAAGGGAATATAGTAAGTAGAGATGAGGAAAAGGCAGAAATACTTAATACCTTCTTTGCCACTGTTTTTAACAGTAAGACAGATTGCCAGTAGGACAACTTGATTTGTGGGATGATGGAAGGAGTAGGGGTGCAATATAACCCCCCAGTAATCCAGGAGGAGGTAGTCAGAGACTTACTGAGCGGCTTGGATCCTCACAAGCCCATGGGACCATTGTGGATGATACCAAGCTGGGGACAAATGTTGAAATGCCAGAGGGTAGGAGAGCCCTTCAGAGGGACCTTGACAGACTACAAGAATGGGCAGACTCCAACTGTATAAGATTTAACAAGACTACGTGTTGGGTTCTTCACTTTGGACATAACAACCCCGTGCATCGCTATCAGCTGGGGGATGAGTGGCTGGAGAGTGGTGAAATGGAGAGGGATTTAAGAGTAATGATTGACAGAAAACTTAATATGAGGCAGCAGTGTGCCCAGGTGGTTAAGAAGGCCAATGGCATCCTGGTCTGTATTAGGAACAGTGTGGTCAGTCGGACTAGGGAAGTTATCCTTCCCCTGTACTTGGCACTGGTCAGACCACATCTTGAGTACTGTGTCCAGTTCGGGACTCATTAGTTTAAGAAGGATGTTGAGCTGCTTGATAGTGTCCGGAGAAGCGTGACAAGTATGGAGGACAGGGCCTATGGGGAGCAGCTAGGGGAAGTATGGTTGTTCAGCCTGGAGAAGTGGAGGCTCAGAGGTGACCTGATTGCTGTTTACAGCTACCTGAGGGGAGGTTGCCGCCAGGTGGGTGTGAATCTCTTCTCTCAGGCTGCCTGCACCAGAACAAGAGGGCATAGCCTCTTGTTCCTGGGGAAGTTTAGACTGAATGTTAGGAAGAGTTTTTTCACAGAGAGAGTCATCTGTCAGTGGAATGGTCTGCCCAGGGAGGTGGTGGAGTCGCCATCCCTGGAGGTGTTTAACAGAAGACTCGATGATGAGCTCAGTGACATGGTCTAGATGGTGGGAGGCTTGGGAGTTGGACTAGATGATCCTGAGGGTCCCTTCCAACTCAGAATAACCTGTGAACCTGTTGACTTGTGAAGTCTCCCCTCAGCCTTCTCTTCGCCGTACTGTACAGACCAAGTGACCTTAGCTGGTCTGCACGAAGCTTCCCCTCCAGAACCTTCACCATTCTTGTTGCCCTCCTTTGGATCCTGTCTAATAGCTTAATTTCTTTCTTACATTGTGATTTCTCAAACTGGACATATTAGTCAAGGTGGAGACACACCAACAGAGAACAGATTGGGAAAATCCCTTCCCTTGACCAGCTGGCAGTTCTAGGTCGGATGCCTCCAGGATATACTTGGCCCTCTTGGCTGCCAGGGCACGGCTGACTCATGTTCAACTTACCATCAGTCATGGCCCCCAGATCTCTTTCCACAGCACTGCTCATCAGCATCTCTTTCCCCAGTCTATCCATACATCCAGGGTTGCACCATCTCAAGTGTAGAATCTAACACTTTCTTTTTTTGAACCTCATATAGCAAAGAATGTAATCACTATTAGTCTTTTTGGTGTTCTGCACTGTTGTAGAGGTCCAATTAGATTCGTTCATTCTCTTTGTTGTATCTCAGTTTTGTGCTATCCAATTCCTAATGGAGATAACTATGGAGCTGTCTTTGAAAGTCTGATACTATCAAATGGCATTGCAAACTGCTGAGATCTTTACTCAGAGGAGAAATCATTCTGAACAGAACTCAAAAAAAACCCAAAACAGACCTCAGAGAAAGATCGTTTAGAAAAAAACCCAACAGCCTATATAAATGGTAGATTTCAAAATGTTATAGCTGCTGGTTTATCAGTGTTTTCTCCTATTTTATGAAGCTTTATCAGCACTTCCTTTCCTTCATGCACCATTTGTTCTACAAGGGCTTCATTTTTTATATCAATGTCACTATCTTCCTTAAAAAAGAACAATTATTTACACTATGATTTCTTATACTCAACTCTAACATATATCTAAAATGACAAGTAACCTGATGTAATGAATGGAGAATCTGTGATAAGGCAAAACAGAAGCTGTAGCTGCGACTCTGAATTACACCATGCAGACGGCATAGTCATAGAATCATTGAATCACACAATGGCTTGTAGTGAAAGGGACATTATAAATCATCTAGTTACAACCCCTCTGACATGAGCAGGGACACTTTTGGCTAACTCAGGTTGCTCAAAGCCCTGTGCAACCTGGACTTGAGCGCTTCCAAGGATAAGACATACATAGCTGCTATGGGCAGTCTGTTCCAGTGCCCTCACACTGAAGATAACAAGGTAATAAGGACAAAATGGCAAAATAGCAATAAGTTACTGAATCTTGGCATTTCTGGCTGGCTCTATGAGTGCGGTAAATTATCCAACCCTGCATCATTCTGTACCATTCTCAAAGAACTTTAATTCACTACATCTGGTTCACTTCTTCACTATTCTATGCAATTTAATTTGATCCATGTATAACTGAGCGAACACTGGTTTTTTATTATTATTCGTGGTAGTAATGTTGGTAGTAGTAGTAGTAATTTTAGTAATATATATTTTACTTTTAAACCAAGAACACAACCTATTGTTGTGTTACAAGTTTCAAAACCTTCTAAATTAATTACATGAAATGCAGAGCACAGTCATACAATGATAGAATGGATTGGTTTAGAAGGGACCTTAAAGATCTCCCAGTTCTAACCCACTAGATTAGGATGCTCAGAGCCACAATCAGATTGGGATTGAGCACCTCCAGGGATGGGACATCCACAATTTGTTTGAACAACCAGTTCCATTGTCTTACCTCTCTCATAGTAAAGAATTTCTTCCTAATATCTAATCTAAACCTATTCTATTCCAGATTACAATGCTGCAGATATTTCTCCTTCTACTGTTTTCACACTAACCACCTCCCAGATTTAGAAGTTTATCTACCAGAAATTTGTAAGTAATTTGAATAAATAAATATTTAACATTTAAAGTGATTTTCCAATAAGGTTTTTCTCCCTCTCTTCCAGTGCAGTTACTTTACTAACCCCCTGATATGTTGTTCAATATAGAAGTTTTGAATTAAAAAAAAAAGTCACCACTTCAATCATAGATGAAGTTTCAGATAAAGTTTAGCAAGAATAAAGAAATTTGTAATGATTGTTTGTGTTCTTGCAAACACTATTGTACTACTGTACTTAATTGTAAGAGTAATAGTAGTCTCATTCAATTCTTGTATACATGTTACTCATGTGGGAGACAATATACGCAGAGAGAGACAAATAGGAGACAACACAGAGATTTGTAAGCAGAGATAAAGAAAAACAGAAATTCAGAATGGCCCCTTGTTTCTCAGCATCCTTTCAGGACATCACACCTGCAAACTCTGCTGCAGGCACAAAAAATGAAAGAAAGAAAAAATGTGGAGGTTTCATTCATAAAATTCAATAAGCTTGGCTAAGCTGAAAGGAAGCTTTCACTGCACCCTCTATTAATTTCCTGGGTTGTGGTTTTTGGTTTATTTTTTCCTTTTGTCATCATCTTTTTCTGCACACACCACAAAATAGACTTTCAACAAGAAGCTATTGTATCAAATAATAAATAAGGCTGGATTTCTCAACTTTACATTTTTATACCTTCCCTAAGTTTTTAGTCTTGTAAGAGACTTGCAGTCCTGGATCTGAGTACAGATCCAGCAATCTAGTCACAAATTTTACCAGTCTGCTGGAAGGGCTGTAAGAGCACCTTCTTGGCATATTAAGTCATTCTTAAGTGTTGAGTGAAAACTAATTTATACCTAAAATTCTTTCATTTTGTTCTCCCATGCAAAATAATGTGCCACTTGTAAAAATCTCTAATCTATTTCTTTGTTGATAACTGTATATATTTTTTAATATCTATTATTTTTAATNACTTCTGTTAGAAAAGGTCAATGTGTGAAGAAAAAGAAGAAAATACTTGTTTGAAAATCTCTCCATGGAATGGGAGTTGTTGTCTATTGGAGTATATTGGAGCAGGAAGATGACCTTTATTTGCTGAGTAAATAACATTTAAAAGCACATATGAAACATCTTTGACTTGATGCAAAAGAGCAGGGAAAGTGAAAAGTAAGAGGACTTTAAAGAGAAACGGGGTGAAAAGATTATGAGAAGGTTCCTACATCCCAAATGTAGGAACATTTTGGATGGATGACACCAAAAATTGTGGTCTTTGTTCAGGCAGGAGAAAACACTGCTAAGGTCTTCAAGCCCAGAAATGAAGAGAGCTTTGATAGGAATTTTTGTAACCAAAGCAGAGGTCACTGACACCTATGAATTAAAATTTAAAAAATTAAATTAAAAAAATCTAAAAAATTAAAAATGTTTAAAAATCGAGATATAGGTATGATGAAATAATGTAAACAGCAGTATTTTGTAACAGTGTTATGGCATGGGCTAACAGTGTTGAAGCATGTTTAAAGTATGTGAGCATTATCAGTAGTAAGGAGCAAGCAGGTACTTGAATAGTTGTACTTAAGAGACCTGGGGTAACATGTAAACAGATATCAATCAAGGAGCCCTTTTCAAGACAAACAAGAAAAAAGTACAGTAAGCACAAGAGATGGAAAATAGGAAGGATGTTCTGCCCATTAAACAAAAAAACATGACTAGCAAAACACAAAACAAGAAAGAAAGCTTTGGGAGTAGAGTAAATACTCCATCTACCACTTCTGAGAGGGGGAAGAGAAGTATAAAACCACATGAACACACAAAGAAAATTTGGGAAGATGTTAATTTTTATTTTGAAATACTCAATCAAAGAGCTCTCAGGTCTGCACTTGGGAAATCAAAAACAATCAAGGTCTGTGGCCACCAGCACTAGAGAACATAATTTCCATGGTAATGTGTAGTCACAGATAATTAGCAAGATAAGTGTTACAGGCTAACAGTTTAAGTTAGAAGTAAAGAGTGATTAACCATTAGCACAAAGTGTGTTCTTGGGAATGAAACTAGTGAAATTTTCTATAAAATTTGAAGGTCATCTGATGTATAAGTCTTCTAAAAACTCTTGTGCTGATCTCTGGTTTTCTAGCTGATGAATACTTACACATACATAGAAAATATATTCAATTACAACAGTGTAAATTGCTACACCTCCTCTAAAAACTGAGCTTCCTTTACAACAATGATGGAAGATATTCACAGAGTTTACCCTTTGACATGCATAAGTAGATATTTTTCGATCCAGGAGTCCAGGACTTGTTTGGTTTCAGCTTAGACATTGGCACAGGGATCATAAAACAGTGAAAGGAATTTATCCAAGTGTGAAGACCAATATAGTAGCACATATGAGGAAAGGGAAAGGAAAAACCCCAAACAGTATGACTTTCTGCAAATGTAGTATTAATTCTAATATCTTGCATTTTTATAAACGCATCTTAGAGTGAACAAAATGGAATTTTCAAACATGGACTAGTATTGTTATTAAGGTTGAGAAATTACTGAATTAAAAGTCTGGGATCTGAAAAAGTACACAGTATGTTTCAAGTGCCAAAAAAAAATAAAATCATAGATAGTTCAGACATACTAACAAGATTTCTAAAATATTAACTAATTTTGGATCTATTCCTCCTAGGTTTGATTCAAAGCTTCCATTGATTTCAGTGTTCTCTACTCAGATTTCAAGTAAACAGTATCAAAAAAGTTTACACATTTTTCATAAGGGACCAAAAGATGTGATCACCTTAGAAGCAGAGGCATGTTATAAAATAAAAAGCAGAGAGTATTCACCTTTTTCAGAATTGATTATATAGAAGACATTTTCATCATAGATCCTAATTTATTTAACTAGACAGAAATATCTTTGCCCACATTAGAAAATAATAATTGAAGACTAAAACACTTTTCCCCCAACAAGAATAGCCACCTATTTCTTCATGTATTAAAATAGCATAGCAATGACTAGGACTTAGAAACAGAGAAATTCTCAGACTAATAATACTGAATAAGACGTGCCATAATTCTGCACAGCTTGAAACATTAAATACTTCAGAAAACAGGTTTGGTTTGATGATTACTTGCTTGCTTCTTTTTTCAACAGATAATAAAACACTATAATATGATGAAGGAAATAGGAAATATCTTCTTTACCTTCTTTGTTATACTTGGAAAACTATGTTGCTTTTCTATGTTTCTGTATTTTTCATCATTGTCTCCTGGTTTATCCAATTACTCTGTAAACCCTGAGAGTAAGAATTTTCACTTATTATTGTGTTTTCTTTTCCATTTTTATTTTTAGTTTTCCTACAGGATCTAAGACTTTGATAAATTGATTGCAGTATGAGCTCATGGGAACTACTGATATATGCAATAACTTTTTCATAGACAGTTCTGCTATTAATTCATGGTAACACAATTTCATGTTAAGCTATAACTGAGATTTTAAACAAGGATACTAACAATGGTGAGTGTTGCACAAAGACAAAATTGCTCACAGGATACATCTCTGATGACATGCACACACTGTGAAACAAAACGGAGGGGAGGGAGGGGAGGGGAGAGAATGGGAAAAGAGGGAAGGGGAAGGGAGAGGATGGGAAGGGGAAGAAAAAGGGGAA
>WEKX01020929.1:0-10397 GCA_013390025.1 Pitta sordida | reverse complement strand
CCACCTGGCTACAATTCCCTTTCAGGTAGTTGTAGAGAGTGATAACGTCTCCCCTCAGCCTCCTCTTCTCCAGACTGAACAGCCCCAGCTCTCTCAGGTGCTCCTCATAGGGCTTATGTTCCAGCCCCTTCACCATACTCGTCACCCTTCTCTGGAAATGCTCAAGGATCTCAACATCCCTCTTAAATTGAGGAGCCCAGAACTGGACACAGTATACAAGATGTGGTCTAACCAGTGCCGAGTACAGGGGAAGAATCTCCTCCCTAGTCCTACTGACAACACTATTCCTGATGCAGGCCAGGATACCATTGGCTTTTCTGGCCACCAGGACACACTGCTGCCTCATGTGAAGTTTTCTATCAACCAACACTCCCAAATCCCTTTCCACCTGATCGTTCTGCAGCCACTCTGCCCCAGCCTATAGTTCTGCACAGAGTTATTGTAACCAAAGTGTAGGACCTGGCACTTAGATTGGTTGAACCCCATGCCATTGGATTCAGCCCACCTATCTAGCCTGTCAAGGTCTCTCTGCAGAACCCTCCTACATTCCACCATACCCTTACATACTGAGACTTCATGGAACACTGCACTGGTCTCAGTGCTGCAGTCACACCCTTCTAGTCCACAACTCCTTGATTCCTATGACAGAGGAAAGAATTATTTTTACAGTGATGGTTAGTGAGATTTCAAATAAATTGGTAATGAATGAAGGGTTGAGCAATGGATCCCCATAGTAACAGGATACTTCTTAGGAAAGAATTATCTGGTGGGAGTTAATGAACTCATTTCTGATGTTATACTTTGAATTACTTAAGGCATAGTACTTTTGAAGTATTTAAGGGAAGTGGTTTCATTTATTTTTGTTTGGATTGTTTGCCTCAGTTTCTATCTGGTATTAGAATAGATTTTATTTATTTATTTGATCAGATTTTAATTAAAAGAATAAAATAAAAAGTTTTAATTATTTTTAAGTGTTTTTATTTACCTAAAATTAATCCTTAAGATTTTAATAAGTGTAATATACAACTTGTATTTCAATGTTATATTGTTTTCCCTCTCTATGTATAGCTTCCTGATATATCATGAGAATATCTTAACCAGTCTATTCGATTTTATTCTGACTTTTGGCTTATTGAGAAGATCTATTTGTTACTACCAGGTGATACAGCTTATCTTCTGTTCTTTTTAGGTCACTATGTGTCTTCATATTGAAAGGAATGAAAGAAAATTGGAACTTTATGGCTGTTTAAAACTCTTTGGCCATAACTTATGCCACTATACAATAATATCTCAAATTTTCCATCTAAACCACTATTCAGACTAAAAATTGGATAAATAAAGATTCTGATATAAAGGCTATGAGATGAGAAGTGAGACACTAAGGTAATGTGTCTTAGTTTTGGCTGGGATAGAGTTCATTTTCTTCCTAGTAGCTGGTAAAGTGCTGTGTTTTGGATTTAAGAATGTTGTTGATAACACTCTGCTGTTTCAGTTGTTGCTAAGCAGTGCTCACATTCAGTCAAGGACTTTTCAGCTTCTCCCACCGCCCTGGCAGCGAGGAGGTTGGGAATGGACAAGAAGCTGAGAGGGGACACAATCAGGACAGATGACCCAGCTGGCCAAAGGGATATCCAAGATCATACGATGTCAGCTGAACAACAACACTGAGATGGGCTGGCCACTGGGGTGGTGGCCACTGCCCAGGGATGGGTTGGGCATCAGTCAGCAGGTGGAGAGCAATTGCATTGTGCATCACTCAAATCATACTAATATATTATGGTATATTTGATTCTGGCACTGATTAGCAAACCCTATTTGGAGTGACAAATTAATAATAATAAAGAAAGTATTATTCATACTGTATTCATAATCATTAATTTTATCAATAAATATTATAAATATAAATATTATTAATGTATATTAATAATTAATAAATACACAAAGTTCCTTATTGACAGTATGGGACATAGTTTGATGTAGAGAAGAAATGATGCTGCTATAAGTACAGAGTTGCATCCACACCACGTGATTTCATATATAAAGTATTTTTAATATTAGCATGTTGTTCTGCCCATAATACAGCTGATATATTAATAAGAAATAAATATGAATTTGACATAACATTTTAAATTACATGTTAAAATACTTTACAGAACATTCACATGTGATTTTTCTCCAAAGCCAAATATCCTGGAAATGTAGTTTTACTGGGAATTTTAAAAAGATTAGACACTTCTTATTTTGAAACGTATCATAAAACTGTAGTTTCTTTATGACACACATTTTGAATATATCTCTATTTTGTTTGCACTCTTCTTAAAGAATTTTTCTGAATATCTTAAGTTAACATAGGCAATTTTTTTAGCGTATTTATTGGTAAAAAATGTTTTTACATACAATAAGTAGAAAATTATATAAGGAAATAATAAACATCTCTGTTGGTGGGAGGCGTGGGAGTTGGACTAGATGATCCTGGGGGTCCCTTCCAACTCGGAATAACCTGTGAACCTTTCATATCACAGTATCAGCCATGGTGGGTTTAATTTTCAGAGTGTGAACTCAATTTCTGTAAACTAAAATGGAGATTAAAAATAAAATTCAATGTCAGGTATTCTAACCTACCTGTACTAATTATGAAGGGAAGGCAAATAATAAAGTGAAATCACAGGTTCACAGGTTATTCTGAGTTGGATGGGACCCACAGGGTCATCTAGTCCAACTCCCAAGCGAACGCCCACCCAAGGATCATCATATTTCTTCTTTGTTTTGTCTTCTATGTTCTGTATTTTTTATTAAGTTTTTGTCAGGAGATTTTATTGTGACTTTCATATCTTATATAAACAAGAGTACTTTTTTATATTCTTCCTTTGCTTTTGGGTGATCTTTGTGACTAAAATTATTGATAGCACCCTGTTGAGCTTGTTCAAGATTAGATTTCTTACCCAAATAAAAATGGAACCTAGAGTATTTCTTTTTTACTGTTTTCCATTTCTTACATCACAAAGTAAACTGAATTACAACCAAAACCTTACATTATAATATTTTCCAAAATATATACTTGAAGATCTTTTGGGCATCATACGTGTCTGCAGTTTATTTTTTTTTTCCCAAAAAAGCATAACCAGCCACAGAAGCACTTTAACTCCTGTGTTACAATTTTCCACTTGCATGTATAACCAAAGAGTTGTGCAACGTATTTTACAATCTTATCATTAGAATTATGATACAAATTCCTGTAGAAACTGTTCATGACTTGATAGTGCCATAAATTATGGAGAGCTTGGGCTCTCCATGTCCCTGCTCATTTTAGGTGGCTGTTTAGAGCTGTGTTGTTATCTCTGTACTGCCATGGTTGCGTAGCTAGGAGCAAACAAAAAACCAGTTGCCTCAACGCCATGTCTGAAATACAGTGTAATATCCCTGAGAGTGGCAAAATCATGGTTTTTGGTACTTAGGTGGTTAAAAGGCTGGAGTAATGCCACAGATTACAATGAACAGATGTACAGTTTCTCTTGACTCTAAGGAGTTGTAGTGATTTGACCAGTAACGAAGCAGTGCCAGTGGTGAGAATAAAGCACAAAATCTGAGTTCAGATGATTTTGGAGATGAGAAGAGTCTTTTGTGGCAGCACAGATGATGCCAGGGATTCCCAGCCTGTGAGAGGGAGCTCCACCTTTTGGGACTTACATCAGAAAGGTGAAGGGGCAACTACACAGACAAATATCAGCGAGGAACAGAAACCGGAAAGATTCTTGGGGGATGGATCCTGATCTGAGCTAAAACCAGGAACTGTACAAGGACCTGGCCAGGACCAAATCTGCCTTTAATTCTACTGCTCTCACCAAATATTACATTTAGATGGATGTAAGATCACAGTACAGGCAGGAACTAGATTGTTATTTTTTAGACCTTTTCATCTGAGACTTTTTCCTAGGTGAATTCTGTATCCCTAGTAGGGCATGAATCTTAATTCTCATACAAGTTACGAGAAGTTTGAACTTTGAGGGTTTTTTTCACCTCATTCCTAATTTAATTTTTCAGTTACTCCTAAGCAATGTAACCATATCAAGGCAGTTTTAGTTGTTGGGGATTTCTTTCCCTCTTTTGTTTAATGTAATTTTTGTTTTGTTTTGTTTTGTTTTGTTTTGTTTTTAATTTATATTAGACTTAAAAAGAAGAATTTTGAATAATAAGATGTTCATTTTCAACAACTCATATAAGTACTGACTAGGTTATTCCAAAAGTGAAACTGAAGAGAATGCCTTTTGAGTCACTTTTATGCTCCTAACAACACCTTTGCAGTTAAATAAAACAATGTGATAAGTGATGCAAAGACTGGCATTTCATAGATACAAATACCTGGATCTGTTTGACTAGAATATGTATAAAAGAAAGTTATTTGTTCATAACATATGAAGTGAATTTCTCCGACCCCACGAAATTGAGGGGTGAAAATCAAATGGTTATGACTAATGTTATGCAAACTATTTTACAAGTACCTAAAGCAGTGGAAATTGCTTTCCTTACAGATGGGCTAAGAGGATTTATGAAAAATCATTTTCTTTTAGCATTCTGTGAAGACTTGCATATTTCTTTATTAGAAAGAAAAATAACTAAATATAAAACCCAAACAAAGAAAACACAACTCTGTTGACACTTCCTAGTCTCTACCTTTATTTTTTTCTTTCTGTATAAGCAAAATTGTGCATCTCAGTAGCAGAAAGAACTGACTGTAACTGCCATTCTAGTCTCCACTGACAGGGGAGGATGTAGAACTTGGAAGGCGGTGGGTGGGGAGAATGTATCTTTAAGATTTATTTTACTTCTCATTGTCCTGATATAATTTTGTTAGTAATAAATTCAATTAATATCCCCACTTGGAGTCTGTTTTGCCTGTTGTAGTGATCAGTAAGGGATGTCTCATGTTCCCTTTTCCAAACCATGAACCCTTCATGGTATTTTCTCTCCTCTGCCCATTTGCAGAGAGAATTGAGAGAGCAGCTGTGGTGGGTCCCTTGCATCCAACAGAGTCAACCCACAGCTATAAAACAGTTCTCTAGCACCCAAAATTCCCTAGGGAAAAATTCCCTTTCATCCTAATTACAGAGTTCTTATTTTAGGAAAAAAAGTGAGAGAGTGAAGATATATGTAAGCCAGAATGGAGCACCCAGTGGGATGACAGAATGAGATCCCTTCAGAGTACTTTCTACACATCTCCTGTGTGATTTTTTTCCTTCATATTACATGAATGTGGAGTAGAATTGTTGCTTCTGTTAAAAGCAAATATTTGTGTCTGCCTCAAATTGCTGTTCATCGAGATATTATATACCTTCTTCATTGTCTGTGTACAGTTGAAAAGAGAGGTGCAAAATGACTATTGATTTATTGAACAATTTCTTCTTGCATTTCTACTTTATATACTACATAACCTCTGTGTGTATTCCTTCTGGGACACTATAGGACTTCCACATCAGTTCTCTCTTCCAACCCAGGAGCAAAATTCATCAGAATATTAAGTAAAAACTCAGAGTTTCAAGTAGATTCACTTTCAAAAGATATCTGTAGAGAATGCCAACATAAAATATAGAGGTCGGGTCTTTGAGTGGTAGAAGTCACTGTAGGTCTATTTAATGATACAGCTGTATTAATTTGCATTAGCTGGGTATCTTAGAATCATAGAATATTGTCTGTAGACAACCAATAATATTTAATTATTATCATTTTTCAACAGGGAAGTTCCTTAGTAAGATGCTTTGAAGGCTGCACAGCATACTCTGCTATGTGAATATGGAGTAAGAGAGAAAGAAAAGTTTGGGTTAATGTGCCTAAATCCTTTATAACATTTAGCCTTAGGATTTTTGTGAATATTGGGAGGAGGTGTAGGAATTCTCTTTGCAATATTATCATCTTTGTCTTGTTCTTACATACGGAAAACAGCCACTGCATGGTACAAACAAGGCCAGAAACTTTGCTGAACTTTTCCCACAAAAGAATAATGTAGTGTGATCTTGGAAGAGGAAATGCTGGTCCTCTAATTTTCCATTACTCCTTTCTCCTAATGGCTGACACTGAAACTCTGGAGGCTCTACCTCTAGAAGGAAAAACAACAACGTTGTCCATTTCTGTAGTATCTTTTAAGCAACATACTCTATATCCATTGGGATATTTTTTAGAATGGAATAATAATACAGTCATACCTCTGTATTTGCCGATTATGGGTTTCCTGGGGTTCCTGCAAATTGCCCAATCCACGAATACTATGTTCAATGCCCATTTGTTTTTTGAATTTCAGATTCTTCACAGACATCTGAGAAGTTGCTATAGAAGTTTTGTAGGGATTAAATTTTCAGAGATTCTGATCTTCTGATTTTCAGTAATTTGAAGCATTCAGTGCCTCTGATGAATTTCATTCTGAATTTCTTTCTCATAGTCATAGACTCTATGGCAGATAACAGAATCATATTCTTACTATCCCTCAGATGCTGTGAGTGTAGAATTCCACTTGCCCTTAACAAAGCCTACAGCATTTTTTTTGCTCACATGACAGCAGAATTCAGATGAAGGTATGGGAAAACAATGTAAAAATTTTAATCTAAATATATAATAAGTGCAAAAATAAAGAAAATTTTTGAAGTGATGGTCCTTGACACCTTCAATGTACTTACTTTTAAGCATCGAATTCATGTTTCTACATACAGAGGTGTACAAAAACAAAGCAATAACTTTACTAGGACAAATTCATTTGGGGATTATATTTGTCTTTTATACAGTTTCAAGGAAGTGCATCAATTATCTAAAGTGTTTTAATGGTTTAATAGATACAGTTGGTAATAACAATAAAGTCAAAGCTGCCTAGTTAATGTCTAGACAAATACATTAAGTTATTTAAAAACAAGTGGGAGAGGGAAAAACACAAACTTAAACATTTAGCACCCTCAAATAATATGCTTCTTAATTATAATGAAGTGGTATTACAGATTAGTTTATTCAGAAACATTATGAATTAAATTTTCATAAGAAGAAGCCTTAGAGTAAATCCCTCAGCTATCTAGTTTTCTATACTTGAGAAATTAAAAGAAAAATATTCTTTCAGTGCTGAAAAATATAACAATCTCTGGGGGAAAAAAAAAAGGTATTTTAAGTCTGTCCTCTATCTATAATATTATTTCAGTATATGTAGCTTCTTATTCCATATGAGCTGATGCTACTGGACCACACAAGATGAAAACTTCGAAAAGATTCTGCATTAAATGGTTATTTTTTATCCAAGACAGAATGGCATCAATAATGGGGGCCCGTGAGCGTAGTTGCTAGCAACTTAATTAAATAATTTTATAGAGAAGCTTCGTTGTACTCTGGTTTCCTTATAGAATCAGCTATGAAATTAAAAATATTTCAGTTTGTTTTTTACTTTTCCTATTTTTTTTTTAATCTCATTCACTCCCACTGTCACCTCTGGGAAATTTTTTGAGAAAACCAAGTTTGACATTTTATTTTTTGACCCCTTCAGCAAGTTTTATCATACATACATTTCAGTGAAAGGATAAAAAACCTCAAACTCAAAACCAAACAAAAACACCTAGAAAGGGTAGGGAATAAAAAATAAAATTAAATTATTTCCTGGACAACAGAATACTGAATACTAATATTTTTTTCTGGAAAAAGATCTCAAGGAACAATTATTTACCAGCTGCCCTTAGTATTGATGGACCATACTATTTATCAGTCTTAATAAAACAGCACAAGTACCTCAGTGTTTCGAGGCCTTGTACTATTAACCCTCCCCAGGAGATCTGCATTATAACAGATCTGAGAGAATATGATATTTTGTTAAAGAGATAAGGAATTGATACTTTGTCAGTAAATAGAATATCAAGACATAAACAGAAAATGAACTTGGGATTAGCTAAAGTAAGAAAAAGATCAAATATTTATATTAAATAGAAAGCTGGTGATGAATTTCCAAATTCAACTGCTGAAAGTGATTAGAATTTGTTATTTAATTTTCTTTAGTGTAGGATCCAATCAAAATTAAGAGATTTTAATAGTCGCGGTATGATTTTGGAATAATCATTGTCATGTTTATGCAAATATTGCCTGATTAATATCATCTTTCCAAACAGAGGTTAATAAAGCTACTAATGAGATTTGCATTTTCTGTATTTAATTTAAACATTTAAGTGAATTTAAAAAAAAAAAAAAAAAAGAAAGAAACAGGCCCCTCATATTTAAGAGGAGAGAGATTCGGGAACCTTAGAATGAGCAATAGATTGGAGACTGATCAAGAGCTGGAATAGGAAGCACAAGATGTGTCTTAAATTCTGCCTCTTTAGGAATTTTAACTTCATGAGAGGTAACTCTGTTCAGACCTTTGAAGTCAGTCTTTAGAGTAGGTGTCTACAAGTGTTCTCTGAGAGAAATGAACTGTATTAACTGCTGAAAATGCATACATGGAAAGACAAGGTGTTGATGCTCATAATAACTGAACAGAGGGGAACTCAGATTCTCCCTAAAATGAGTCCTGCTGTCAATAGCTGAATATTAAAAGAATAATTGTATATTATACTTGATATAAGAGGCATAAGTCTATCTTCACTGCTGCTTGTTTTATTTTTAATCAGTTTAATATTTCATATTGCTGGTTTAAAATTCAAATTAATAGATTCTGTTTATACTTATATATATATATATGTTTACACTTTACAACATATACTATTAATATATACATATATACACTTACATACAGATAGTAATAGTGACCCTGGACAAATAAAGATACACTGATATCCTGTACTACTGATTGATGATTAAATCTCTCTGTGGTGCACAACATGTAGTTCCATCCTTCTTCATTATCCACCGTGTAAGTCCTGGTCCCTGGGCAAAAACAACTCCACGAATAGGTCTGTCTACCCCTGAGGGAGAGGTGACCCAGACAGTCTTTCCTAACAACCCTCTGACTTGCACTACTGGGACCTTATCTCCATCTACAGTGTGTAAGGATTCAGATTGGGCTGGACCAGCTCGGTTAATGGAACCTCGGGTATTAACCAACCAGGTGGCCTTTGCTAAATGCTGCTCCCAATTTTTTAAAGTTCCTCCACCCAATGCTTTCAACGTTGTTTTCAACAACCCATTGTATCGTTCTATTTTTCCAGCAGCTGGTGCATGATAGGGAATGTGATATATCCACTTGATGCCATGTTCCCTAGCCCAATTATTGATAAGGCTGCTTTTAAAATGAGTCCCATTATCGGATTCAATTCTCTCAGGGGTACCATGACTCCACAAGGCTTGTTTTTCCAGTCCCAGGATGGTGTTACGGGCTGTAGCATGAGGCACAGAATAAGTCTCTGTGGTGGCCTCTACCATTGTGAGTACATAACATTTGCCTTGGCGTGCTTGAGGCAATATGATGTAATCAACCTGCCAGGCCTCCTCGTACTTGTATTTAGACCACCGACCACTATTCCATAGGGGTTTCATTTGCTTGACCTGTTTGATGGCCACACAGGTCTCACAGTCATGGATAACTTGGGAATAGTGTCCATAGTTAAGTCCACCCCTCGGGACTCTGCGGTGACCTGATTGCTGTTTACAACTGCCTGAGGGGCGGTTGCAGTCAGGTGGGTGTGAATCTCTTCTCTCAGGCTGATGACACCAGAACAAGAGGACATAGCCGCTTGGCTGGATGTTAGGAAGAGTCTGCCCAGGGAGGTAGTGGAGTCGCCATCCCTGGAGGTGTTTAAGAGAAGACTCAATGAGGAGCTCAGTGACATGGTCCAGATGGTGGGAGGCTTGGAGGGATGGAGCGTGGTGCCCGTGGTTCCACGCTAGTGGGTCTCGGAGTTAGACTAGATGATCCTGTGTGTCCCTTCCAACTCAGAATAACCTGTGAAACCTGTGAAGTGAATAAGGTACTGTACAGGATATGAGGAAATTACATTCTTCTACACACATCCTGTGTGTTAGCCATGTAAGCAAGTAGTTAATAGAAAGCTTCATATCATAAAAAATCTGTAGCTAAATACCTATGTCACTTTTTGGGGGTGATGTGTGATGAAAACTCTTGAAAAGGTCCTTGACGGTCCCTTCCAACTCAGAATATTCCGTGATTCTGTGAAAAGTATGCAGAACCAAGCTTCTTCTGGTCTGCCTAGTCTGCCTTTATTTTGTGCAGCATTGGAGAGTGCAAAACTTCAATTCCCTAAGAACTTTGTCCCACAGGCTTCTGCCTTTTGGAATGATGGGAAGGAGGGTTTTTTGGAAATACTGTTGCATAGCGGAAGCTGCTCTCTCTTCTTCCTTTGCTCCGATGCTGAGAAGTTGCCGCTGCTGCTGCTAATATACTACTACTACTGCTACTGCTTCTACAAGTCCAGAGCTCCTGCTTTGCC
>WEKX01020928.1:63938-90201 GCA_013390025.1 Pitta sordida | reverse complement strand
TGGCCAGTCACGTGGTCCCTGGGAATGATTAGTCTTGCTTTCCTGAAGTCATTCTTGTCAGGGAGGTACATTTCTGTAACATTTGTCACTGATTTGCCGTAGATTTGCTAATATTATATGACCCTAGTAGGACCGTTCACAACACTATGCACTACAGCCTGGAGAGACTTTGTGAAAAAGTGTCAGAATTGAATTTGAATGTTTAATAGTTCTCTTTCATAAGACACAGAAATAAAAACGCATTGCATCAACTGCACTTCATTGAGCAAATTTCTACTACCAGTGGTAAGATTATTATTTTTCTATGCTTACAGAGAGTTCAGTAGCCTAAAACCAGTGGGGGAAAAATGGCTTGGACATGAAAAAGCTCAGAATCTCCTGAAATAAATCAAAACCAATGAAGACATACTGGGCAGTGTCTGATGTATTAAATCAGGATATAAGGGTGAAACACCCATAATTTCTAAATAAATCTGTGCAGAAAACCAAAATATACAAAATTATTCTTGTCTTAGAGAAAAGACATTCTTCAAGCACATCTCGGTTCTGTTTATGCCTAAGCTCAGTGACATGACAATTGTTAACTAAAGGTTTACAAAAATAGAAAATTTATTTCATGGAAACAATGGGAAGTTTTACTCTAGAGATTGTTTTTATTATAGTTATATTTATTGTAGGCATGAAGCTCTAGGCAAGTCTGTCTAAGTGAACGAATGTAATAATACAGTTATACCCCCTCCATCGTGAGGAAAGGGACAGGCGACAGCCCTCGCAAAACCCTAACCTCGCAAAGAAGTGCAGGCCATGCCCCTTGCCCCACCCCCCAGAACCCTGCAGGGCTCGGGGCACTTTTTTGCATCTACCCTCGGACTCTCTGAGGACAGGGCAGCAAAGGGAACTGTTTCTGAGCCCCCTCTGACTCNGCACCGCCTCTCAGTGGAGCAGAGGCACTACGCATGCGCGAGCCGCAAAATTTTGCCAACTGCGATAAATTCACATCGTAAATGCGCGAGGTCGTAGTGGAAGAGGCCGCGATGCAGCGGGGATTCACTGTAATTGCATTGCCTTATGAAAGGGCAGAGAGTGGTTCCTACCCTGGATCTGGTTAGAAATACCAACTTGCCTGGTTTAGCCATACCCTATGTTCCCCCTTTGTCTCCTGGTGAAAAAAGGGAATATGACATCTATTGTAAGAGAAGGAGGGGTGGGGGGAAAAGGTTGCCTTTTAAATGATGCTTCCTTCGCAGTTCTGATCTTGTTAGTTAATAAATAAATCCTTCGTATTCTTCACTGGTAGTTTGTCTTGCTTTTGCCTGTGACCAGTTTTATTTTCCAGTTTTTCCTCCAGGAGAGGTTGTGGGTGAGTATCTGGCCCAGCCAGGGTCAAACCACGACAGTGATAAATTCTTTATGCACATATTCAGCTAATTTCAACTCTAGGTTCAGTACTAGAAAAAACAGAAGGGTTAAGCACTTAATGGGTGCCTACAAAGAGGACAGAGATTCTGTCTCTACACAAAATAACACAGAGAAGATGAAGGGCAACGGGTAAAAGTTGCCTTGGAAGAGGTTTCATCTCAATATAAGAATTTTTACAGTGAGAACAATAGTTCACTGAAACAACTTCCTCTGGGACATGGCGAAGTCCCCATCACTGGAGATGTTCAAAATGCCATTGGACAGGGTGCAAGATAATCTCATCCTCTCCCCAGAAAGGTTATACAAGATGATCTTTCAAGTTCAAGGGCTCTTCACAGCTGGCCTGTTCTTTGGCTTCAAGACTTTATGGGAAACTATTCTGTATTACTAATAGAAATGCGCTATGTTACTTATAATATTCTAAGAATTCTTCACTATATTTATAAAATTACACATGTAATCAAACATCTTCCAACTCAGGTTCAAATCAGGACCTTGCAAATTAATTGCTCTTCCATATGCAAACTGTAATGAAACAACAATACGTAAGAGAATATATAAAAACTCAGTTCTGGGGAAATGCTAACTTATGTTTCAATGCTCAATAACAAAAATTAAAAATAACAGTAACGAAATCTATCGTATTCTTCAAAGACAAAAAAAAAAAATACTTGAAACTTTCATAAAACAGGATGATGGCTGGTACCTATGGAGATGCTGAAGAGATGCAAGGAGTGAACTGTATGTAACCTGTATGTGCATATATTTTTTCCAGTAGAGGTCTTGTACAAATTCATAACATGGCCATATATCACATGGTTATTCCTCTCAGAGCCACAACCATCTGCTGGTTTCAGAATGCCAGCCTTCACAAAAGCTTTGAATATACTTTGGCACATTCGCAATGGTTCCATACTTTCATGTGTTTTCCTTTGTTTTCCTAAGTGCCACCACAGAAGTACAGAATCAGTAAGGTTGGAAAAGACCTTAGAGATCATCAAGTCCAACCTATCCCCTATTACCTAATCTAATCTAGTCAAACCTGTTACCTAACCCAACGTTGCCATCCTACTACCAACACACCATCCCACCTATAACACACTACCCTAATATCTAGGTCATGTCACCAAGTACATCATCCAACCTTTTCTTAAACACCTCTAGGGACGGCGACTCCACCACCTCCTTGGGCAGCCCATTCCACTGAGAGATCACCCTCTCTGTGAAAAAGTTCCTTCTAATGTCAAGTCTAAATCTCCCCTGACGCAGTTTAAGACTGTGTCCTCTTGTTCTATCACTTGTAGCCAGAGAGGAGAGACCGACCCCCACCTGGCTACAACTCCCTTTCAGGTAGTTGTAGAGAGTGATAAGGTCTCCCCTCAGCCTCCTCTTCTCCAGACTGAACAGCCTCCTCTTCTCCAGACTGAACAACCCCAGCTCTCTCAGTCGCTCCTCATAGGGCTTGTGTTCCAGCCCCTTCACCATCCTTGTCACCCTTCTCTGGACATGCTCAAGGATCTCAACATCCCCCTTAAACTGAGGAGCCCAGAACTGGACACAGTACTCAAGGTGTGGTCTAACCAGTGTCGAGTATAGGGGGAGAATAACTTCCCTAGTCCTACTGACAACACTATTCCTGATGCAGGCCAGGATAGCATTAGCTTTTCTGGCCACCTGGGCACACTGCTGCCTCATGTTAAGTTTTCTATCAACCAGTACTCCCAGATCCCTTTCCACCAAACAAGCTTCTCACTTAAAAAATTATACCATTGACATTTTAATGTGACACTTCTCTACTATGTAATATGTAACAAATTCTCCCATATTTACACTGAGCAGTAACTAAGTCAGAGAGCTATTTGATTAGCTACCCAAAACCTACTCAGGTTACTTTGCAGACATCAAAAACAGGGCTCATTTGACAAAGGAGCTTCCTTAAATGATGATGCAGTTTACGTAGGAAAAAAAGGTTGGAGTTCCTCAAAGACTAGTGTAAGCCTAAATCCTTAATATTTCAGCCATAATTTGGACAGGAAAATCACAACAGTGCTTATAAAGTTCGCCAGCGACTCATATTTGGAAAACACGATTACAACAGAATCAGAATATCTCAAAAATTATGGAAATGAAAAGTTAACATGGACACTACTGAGTAGTAACAGTGTAAAAATACACTAGTATTTCAATGTAATGTGAAGCATGCAGATTTTTCTGCTGAAAATCACATTGGGAAAACAGAGGCTGAAAAATATACACCCACTGCTGTTTAACACCTTCTGCAGATTTTTATACCATTTACTATAAATTAATTACTGTGGTAATTAAATACCACAGATAAAATTATTTTTTTTCCTGCATACTTCAAGACAAATTCTATAGATGTGAGCCGCGGCATGCCACATAGCCACACCAGCGGTTTGGATCAGTACCGAGCCGCGCGCCGCAAGGGGCCGTCTTGGACATGCGGGCGGGGGTGCCCAGGAAGTCGTCAGGGGCCGAGCTGTGGCACACTGCGTAGCCACACCAACGGCTTGGATCAGCCCTGAGCCGCGAGGGGCCGTCTGGGACTTGCAGGACTTTGGGGTGGGAGCGCCCAGGGAGCCAAGACTTCCCACCTGTGGGTACTTAAACCATTAACTCTCTCAGGGGCACAGCAAAGAGGGACGTTAACTACGGGGGGCTTGATCTCTTCTCTCAGGCTGACGACACCAGAACGAGAGGACATGGTCTTAAGCTACACCAGGGGAGGTTTAGACTGCATGTTAGGAAGAGGTTTTTCACAGAGAGAGTGATCTCTCAGTGGAATGGTCTGCCCAGGGAGGTGGTGGAGTCACCATCCCTGGAAGTGTACGAGAAGACTCGATGAGGAGCTCAGTGACATGGTCTAGTTGGNCCATCCCTGGAGGTGTTTAAGAAAAGACTGGATGAGGAGCTTAGTGACATGGTCTAGTTGGTGGAAGGCTTGGATGGATGGTGCCCATGGTTCCATGCTTGTGGGCCTGATCCCTGGGTGGGCATTCACTTGGGAGTTGGACTAGATGATCCTGTAGGTCCCTTCCAACTCAGAATAACCTGTGTGTGTGTAATGGTAAAACCTAGTTGGTTTGAAGTGAGCTGTATTAACTGCTGTCAGAAGAATTTTACTGCACTCACCGAGAGAGTATTTTTGTACTTCAGTGAGGAATATATACTACATAATCATAGGTATTTGTCATGTGGGGCCACCTATGGACAGCTGCTCAGGACCATGTCCAGACAACCTTTGTATATCTCAGAGATGAAGTCTACACCATCTCTCTGGAGAATTTGTTCCAGGGCTCAGTCACCCCCACAGTGAAAAGTGTTTCCTGATGTCCAGAGGAAACCTCCTATGTTTCAGTTTGCACTCATTGCCTCTGATGCTGTCACTGGGCAGCACTGAAAGGAGTCTGACTCTCTCCTCTTTGTACCTTCCCTCCAAGGAATATGCATTAACGAGATACTCCTTAGCCTTCTCTTCTCCAAGCTCAACAATACCAGCTCTTTCAGCCACTCCTCATAGGAAAAATGCTCCAGTTCCTTCCACATGTTTGTGGTCATTTGTTAGACTCTCCATTAAGTGCATGTCTCTCTCATCTTGCCCAGAATTGGACACAGTGATCCATGGGTGGCTGCAACAGTGTTGAGTAGAGAAGAAGGATCACCAAACTACTGGCAATGAGGTTTCTACATGTGATCTCATAATCAATTCCTTTGCTATAGTGGTATTTTTAGTATGCTACTCATTAATTCAGAGTATGCACCAATAATTCCAGTTAACATTTCTTTTTGATTATAGTGACAAGTATAGTAATAATTCTAATACGAATAAAGGAGATGAAAAAAACAACAGAACAGCTCAAGACCAGTAAGAAACATAGAAATGGTAATAAATGTTAAAGCAATACTAACACTTTTGGTACCAAACAATACATCTTGCTATGTTGTAGGATGAAAATCATCACACTACATAGGACAGAGAGAGTGGTCTGCCCAGGGAGGTGGTTGAGTCACCATCCCTGGAGGCGTTTAAGAAAAGACTGGATGAGGAACTCAGTGACATGGACTAGATAATGGGACAATGGGACAAGGAATTAGGCTATGTCCATGGCTCTGGGGTTATGGGTTCGATCCCTGTATGGGCATCAGCTTGGGAGTTAGACTCAATGATCCTTGTGGGTCCCTTCCAACTCAGAATATGCTGTGATTCTGTGAAGAAAGAAAGCTGTACAACAAGCACCAACCAGCTGTTTGATATGCCAGCTATCAAAAACTGTGGGATTTTCAAGGACATCAGATTGGGCAATGTCTTGAAGGCAGATTTCCTGGCAAATGACAATTAATTTTGTGATTCTCACTCTTGCAGTCTCAGTGCTGTGTTATATGGTNATTAGTAGGAAGCACTTGGTTAAAACCTATATGGTTATTTAATGAAAGACTGATCTTATCACATGTGTAGGATAGATGGCCACAGCATCCTGTACCACACAAGTCTCTGGAGGCCAGAGAAGAAGGCCACTGCATATCTTGTCTCTTCTCCTGGAACACAGGAGGGATGGCATATCTTGTTACACAGTCCCTTCTCAGTGTTATCAACACCCTGGTTTTCACAGTCCAGTCTTAGCCCCAGAGCATCACTGGCAGGCCAAACATTTGTCAAGACCTTAGCCTCAGTTTTTAGGGGTATATTGTCCAAATTTTCTGCTGACAAGGTTGAGACAGTATTTTTATGGACTTCTACAGTAGTGAATGAACATCTTGAAAAAACACACTACATACTTTGAATACCTTGTCTAATACAGTCCATGCACAACCAGTGCATACTACTCATGAAAGCTGCATAGGATCAACCATTTTGAACTTCAAACATTGTTATGCTGAAGTTAAATATCCAAAGAGCCCACTGAAATTACTGAATGGCCTAAACATTCAAGGAGCCCTCAGAGTGTTAATAATCATAGACTAGTCTGTGTTTTCAGTTCAGCCAGCCAAAGGTAAAAGAGGTAGCTAAAACTTCAAGGTAGACTGGGGAGTTACAAAATGCAATTCTAGTAGGATTTGTTTCAGTAAAAACTTGATTCATATAGACAACTCTACTATGGTAACTAAGTGCTATCAAGGCCTGGAAAACTGTGTAATTGTTCAAAACAAAAAGATAAAAGAATCTAGTAAAGAAACTGATAAAGTGTTACAGACAGGGACAAACAAGATTATAATTTAAAGCAAACAGTGCTTTAACAAGCCAGTAGAAATAAAAATATTTTTCCTTATCTACAAGCTATTTGTGATTTAAAAAGTCTTAATTTTACACTGACTGCTTCTTCAC
The DNA here is from genome assembly GCA_013390025.1 of Pitta sordida. Lineage (NCBI taxonomy): Eukaryota > Metazoa > Chordata > Aves > Passeriformes > Pittidae > Pitta > Pitta sordida. Next base: position 83,438 of record WEKX01020928.1, on the reverse strand, counting down.
TTTTTTTTCAATAGATGAATTAATAAACAGGACCTTCAGAGTTACATATCTGGCAAGAAGCAGAGCTCTAGTTATCCCTGAAAAACTCTACCCTAATTTGTCCAAATTACAAGCCTTTTCAAATTCTCACACACACATATATTAGCGCTTAAACTCTCCAACAATCCACCTTCATAGCCTTGAAGAAACATTAAGCAGACTGCATACAAACTGCTCCCACAAAGAGTGGCTGAACATGCTTCAGTTTGGGGAATATAGTGGGGAAAAAAAATCAATTCTTACTGCCCATAATGGCTTCAGCTCCAAGAAGTCCTACAAAGAAACTGTGTGCTAAACACCTGCTCCCACTTTTCATTCTATCCCCACAATGACATCTAGATTTATCTCTCTGTTTCAATCACAGAAGGAACAAAAGCTGGGTTAAAGGGAGAAACCTGAGGAAGAAAGAAGAAAGTTGTGAACTATCTAGACAGCATATTCCTGGAAGGTGGGAAAAATGCTGACTGGCATCTGGAAAAGTGAAAGGAACAGGCAGAATCTGCTTGTGATGTGGAATATCTGTCCTGGAACATATGATGCTATTGTCATTACCAAGACAACTCAGAAGTTATATGTGCCAGATGTAATTGTGCCTGTACAAAGCTTATTTTCTCTCCTCCTACACATGTGATAAGATCAGTCTTTCATTAAATAACCATATAGGTTTTAACCAAGTGCTTCCTACTAATGTTTTACATGAATGGAAAATTGTCAATTAATAAACTGTTGGGATTTTTTTTAATTATTATTTACCATTTTGCTCTCCCCATCTGACCTAGGGTTAAGCACGACATTGCAATTCTTGTACTATTTCTTTAATTTTTCTTCTCCATGATATGCAAGTACTATGAGCTTAAAAGCGTATTTCCTGATTGTAATTTCACGCTGAGCCATTTCACTAACACCATTAGGGTTGCATATGAGTAAATCAGAGCATGACAAAAAAAAAAAAAAAATCACAGACAGATGAGCTTACATAGACTAGAGTCTACATTCAGTTGTAAAGTCAGTCTAAAAGGAAAACCAGTCAGCATAGATTAAGTTAACTGCTACGTATAAATCAGTCTTTTTCCTTTTGATCCTCCCTAGGATGTTTCTAATGTATTCCCAAAGTAGCAAAACAAAATTATCATGAGATAGTTTTGTTATCTAACTACACAGAAATGAAGTATCTGAGTTTCAGAATCAGTGAACAAAACTCCTGAGGCTCTGCAGGACTCTCAAGAGCAGTTGTCAGTTTTGTCTAAAGGTAACCAAATACCAAACAGCTAAAAGTAAGGAGCATGCTATAGATCACATCACAGTAATGATAATGAACTTTGTGAATGGTTTTAACTGCAGTTCATAAAAAATCATCACGCACAAACATTTGCTTATTATAAGTTTTAAATTCACTTTTCAAAACACACCAAGGTCCGGGGTTTTAGGCAAATACCTTAATGGTTAAGATACTTTGCAGTGAGCTGCCTCCCCAGCTTGAAATACAGACTCTGTACAAGTCAGAGCAGCAACCATGGCTTCCAAAGATGCATGTCCCTCCTGTTCCCACAGCAGTAGCCACTATCCTGACTCCACAGGGGAAGCAGCAGCTCCAAATTGGGGTTTTAGGGCCCTGGCACAGGCAAAGGCAGCAGCACAGTGGTGACCTTGCTCCTGTCCAGCAACGGTGTGAGTGACTGGACTTGGTGGCAGAGCAGGCAAAAGCACTGGGCAGTGGGCAAAAGTGGGAGCTGGACTCAGGAGGGATCAAATGCTGTCAGCCTCCTCAGGGGAGGACTGGCAGTGAATTAACAGCAAGACCTGAATTCCTTCTCACCGGTTCAGTGCTGTGTTTCATACCATGCTTATACAAACACTTCCTATATCAATATGGATATGATTTTCTCTTTGCCTTCATTTTATGTTTGCCAACTGCACTCCCATTAAATGCATGACTTTCTCAAGAGGTGTTAAAGAAAAATTGCACACACTGGTGGTGCAGAAGGATGCAATGGCAACACAAAGGACAGTACAAGAGTTGAAATTCATTCCCTGTTAAAAATAGAGCTGCATGACCATATGCTCTAACTGAGATGCAACTGTGGTGTTGGTTCATGAACACAACATGTGAACCTAATTTACAACACCAGCAGGTATTTCCTACCAGGTTGCAGCAACTCATAAAACTCATTTTAAACACAGCCTTGCAATACAGGAACACATTCCCCTATTACTGTCCTTATGACAAGAATGTGAGAAATGCTGACAGGAAAAAAATGTTACAGGAAAAAAAGCAAGGTCTGCAAGGTCCTAAGAAGTCAGACACCTATTCTGCTTTGTGCCTGTCCACTGAAGAAAAAGAGGCTGAAAGCCATTTTGAACTAATAACTAAGTATCTAAATACCCACAAGATGTCACAGAAAAAAATATGCTTATGCTAATTCATATTAGGTGGTATTAACAGCAGTTCAGGTATTAAGTTTTCCTAATTTTAGTGTAGTTATTTTTTTCAACAAGGCAAACCATACATTACTACAGCATGTAGATGTTACTAACAAGCATGAAACCATATCCCAGGAAAAAAACCTATTAATAAAAAAATGTACTACTGAGAGAATTTATCCCACCTCTAAACTTAGCTTCATGCTTTTTTAATACCGTTGTGGTTTCTAGCTGGTGAATCAGACCCTTCACTTGTGAAGGGAAGTAATACTCCAGACAAAGCACGCACATCAAGGAATTTGAGTGACCTCTAGTAAACCCTCCTAGAACTAATGAATTTTCAGCAGTATCCTGAGCATGGGGTCCAGGGAGCACAGCATGGAGAGAGCAAGCAGTGGACGGCGTGAGTGGCTGGACTTGGTGGCAGAGCTGGCAATGCTTTTGCCAGCTCTGGCTGTGGGGAAAGGTGGGAGCTGGTCCCAGGAGGGATGAAATGCTGTCAGCATCCTCAGGGGAGGTCTGGCAGTGAATTAACAGCAAGACCTGAATTCCTTCTCACCGGTTCAGTGCTGTGTTTCATACCATGCTTATACAAACACTTCCTATATCAATATGGATATGATTTTCTCTTCATGACCATGTCAGGATTTAAAGGCTGCACCTTTTAGTTTTGAATTATTCCTCGAGTTCAGAAAAGTAATGTTTCATATCTGTGACACAGTAGCAAAATTAAATGTTGCTTGGTCAACAAGCAAGTCCAAACATGTCTGCCACAGCACACAGAGCTCAAGTACTTCACTCAGCAGCTTAATGAGATATAAAGTTCACAGCAGTACAACAAACTGTTTAATGTGTTTTCAGATCACTTTGCTTTTACATCCTTGGCAGAGATGTTTGACTACTAGTATTATTTCATACCAGGAAACTAGAAAAACAGAAACTGGACTGGCTATGGGCTATAGCTGAATACGACAGCATTTTCTAATTTTCTAATTGTTCTGGCAAAGGAGCTACACTTTCCTGAAAGACACTGAGTATTTAAAGTCCTTGATCCAAGTCCAAGAAGCATTTTTTAACTTCAGAGGGTACAATTTGTGCCCTATTTGGAGAGAACTTAACAGTGAAATGCTGTGAAAAATTCAGTTTCACATTACTACTCTAGACCAGTCCAAACTTACTGGTTAAGTTTTTACACTGAGGAGAAGAATATGAATGAGTGATTCTGAAAGCAAACATGCAGATACCCCAAAGACTATGTGTCACTAGGGTTAAGAGAAAGGAGCGGGCACTTTAGGCTCTCAGCAAATGGAGCACAACTCTGCCACTTTCACAATGTAAAATAAAACTACTGCGCCAGTACTTTTATAAGTAAGTGTTATTAAAGTATTAACACAATCAGTATAAAAATAATTAAGGTAATTATTCAAGAAGTTTAAGTAAAATCATCACCTGAGTGACCCATGTCAGAAAACAGCTTATGTATTATTAAATTCTACAGTACTCAAATCAGCCCCAGTTACTGTGAAGACAGATGAGTATAACTCTAAGCAGTCACAAACCAAAAGTGTGACAGAACTTCTTTATCTGATAATCAGCTCAAATGGCAGCTTCCAAAGATAGGCTCATATCTGAGGCAGACTGAATGCGAGAAGTTTCTTAACATCTTCCCTGCAGGGTCCACACCAGTTACATTCTCAGGATGAACTGAGATACCAGGATTTGATATAAGTCACAGCTCTCCAAAATGGGGATGGTGATTTTATTTTTTTTTTGTAGATTATATTGAGATGTTTCTCTTCTGGACTCACATTCCCAAGGCCAGAAGCTGATTTAGTGCTTTATTTTAGTATATTGCTAATAATTGAATAAAAGAAGCATGAAATATTGAGATTGGAACACTCAATCAGTCTGACAATGGTCTTTTAAGTACATGTTGATAGTAGAGACTCTGGACATTCTAAAGCTAAAACATTACGGCACAAATATGAAGACCCTTAGCTGAACACTTGCCTGAGTGCACTAGACCTTGCTCCAACTGGAATTCTATCTTTCATTATTAGTTGTTTTCCAGTGCTTTGAAACAGCTTAGTCCCAGTTCTGTTCAACATCTTCATAAATTACTTGAATGCATACTAAGTAAGATGCCATTGATACTAAATTGGGAGAAGCTGTTGGCTCCCTCAAGACATAGAAGCCCTGCAGAGAGACTTAGACAAATTAGAGGGGCTGGGCAACAACAAATTTTATGAATTTTAACAAGAGAAAATGCTGGATTCTGCACCTGGGATGGGGCAACCCTGGATGTATGTACAGACGAAGAGAATGGGCTGAAGAACAGCACCACAGAAAGAGACCTGGGGGTCCTGGTTGATGGCAAGTTGAATGCGAGTCAGCAGTGCCCTGGAGGCCAGGAGGGCAAGCTGTGTCCTGGAGGGCATCAGGCAAAGCATCGGCAGCCAGTCAAGGGAGGGGATTATCCCACTCTGCCCTGCACTGCTCCAGCCTCACCTCCAGCCCTATGTGCAGTTTTAGGTGCCACAATACAAGAAAGGTATAAAGCTATTGCAGAGTGTCCAAAGGAGGGCTACAAAGATGGTGAAGAACCTTAAGGTAAAGCCATATGAGGAGCTGCTGAGTTCACTTGGTCTCTTCAGCTGCAAAAGAGGAGGCTGATGGGAAGCCTCACTGCAGTCTATAACTTCCATAAGGGGAAGAGGAACGGCAGGCACTGACCTCTTCTGTGTGATGACCAGTGACAGGACCTGAGGGAATGCCCTAAAGTTGTGCCAGGAGAGGCTTACATTAGGTATTAGGAGTAGTTTCTTCATCCAGAGTGTGGTTGGGCACTAGAACAGGCTCCCCAGGGAAGTGGCCACAGCACCAAGTCTGACAGATTTCAAGAAGTGCTTGGAAAATTCTCTTGGGGCACATGGTGCGATTCTTGGGGCTGTCCTGCACCAAACTAGGAGTTGGGACCGCGAAGATCCTTGTGGGTCCCTTCCAAAACAGGATATTCTATGATTCTATCAGTGAAATCAGTGAAAATAAATGTTGAGCTACTGGACCCCCTATCCTCACACTGTTTTGATAAAACTGAATTACCTGGGAAGTTCTGAAGACACTAAATTAATTATTCATTAAAGAAGTCTTCTTCATGCAACTGCTTACAAGTCTTTTCTTGTTCTAAAAGATGTATGTCTCATAATGAGCAGAGAGGAAGAATATGCATTCTGTTCAGTATAATGTTCTTCAATACTTGACTCCTATAAAAAAATCTATCATTTGTGGTTGCTTTCCTACTGCATTTTTACACATTCCATTATTCATGCAATGGGGAACATTTGAGATCCACCTGGTTTCATGTCAATCTAATTCTGTTTTTTAGACATGGTTTAAGAAATATAAGCAATCAAGCTGCACAGAAATAACCAAACTGGGGATTTTGGACTATACCCACATCTCAGAAAAAGGGGCATCTACCAAAAATACATACAGATTCACAGAATATTATGAGATGGAAGGGACCCACAAAGATCATCTAGTCCAACTCCCCAGCTAACGCCCATGCAAAGACCGAACCCATATCNTGGATGCAGGCCAGGATGCCATTGGCCTTCTTAGCCACCTGGGCACACTGCTGGCTCATATTGAGTTTCCTGTCGATCAGTACACCTAAGTCCCTCTCCACCTCACTGATTTCGAGCCACTCCTCCCCCAGCCGATAGCGATGCATACCATACCACAGATTCAGGTTTTCTAGACCTAGAGAACCTATCTGTAAATTCAAGTGTGTTTTGATTACCTCGTATTAAAAAAACCCAGAACATGAAAATACAGGAATATCTGTGGATTCACACACTTATATGAGGTATGCATGCTAATTTTCACTCGGATTATATATAACAAAGATGATGAGGCCACGAGATTCATGCTTCAGGGACTATAAACCTTTTCAGAATCATTATGTTATGTTTTCTATACCAGCAGATCTACAAGAAAGGACTCTGCATGGAATGCAAAATCAGAAGTTAATCCAGTAATGTCACTTCATTCTTTCCTGTTCCCAGATGCAGCATTATAGAGCAAGGAATATGGACAGGGATAGTAGAAGGGTAGAGACAGAGAGAGCAGTGTTCCTGGGGATATCAAGGGGGAAGTATTTAGTCCTCTATCTTCCCCTGAGTCCTTTTCTGAGACCTTTCCAGGATGCAGGCCCAGACTGAGTGAAGCAAGCTGCAAGATAATCCTGTATGAAAAAGCCCCAGTCATTTCTAGGACACCAACCTGCTGTATTATGCTCCTTAGAGGTCTTAATACAGTATGCTTAGCTTAGTGGAGTGCCTATAGAAAACCCTAATTTACAATTCATATTTATATTTTGAGAATGTTTGTTAACATTATTCCTTAGCAACACAAACATTTGGCAGGTGCCATATGGACAAAGACAAAACACAAAGTGCCTACTGGAAGGGTCTTTAACACAAGGGCTATCATTGACTACCTATGCATACTGATACAGGCCAGCTCCTGAGTGCCCTACTCAAGTGAAATGGAGCAATGCTGAATTATCCTGTCTGAGGTTATTTCCATCCTTATATAAGTCCTTGCATTAGTTAAAGCCTAATGCAATCTAACATTGGAAAAACAGGCAGAGGGTAGAGAGCAAACACAAAAACAGATTAACATTTGATTACCAGGAGTAGCAAAAATTATACCTTTTTTGGGGGGAGGGGGTGTGTTAATTGTGTTTTAAATGAAGCTCAAGCCCAGGTAATAAATCTGTACGGTAACATTAAAAACAAACAAACAACACCACTACAATGTCTACATCATTACAAATATGGCCTACAAAGTAAGTTTCATCAAGAAGTTGTACTAATATNGCTCAAGCCCAGGTAATAAATATGTACGGTAACATTAAAAACAAACAAACAACACCACTACAATGTCTACATCATTACAAATATGGCCTACAAAGTACATCAAGAAGTTGTACTAATACTTGAAAACAGAGTTATTCCTCAAAAGGAACAGACTTGGGCAAGAGGAAAGTTACTATATGTAGCTCTATGTGTATTTTTGAAATCTAATTCAAAACTTCTGGATATCTGTTATCCCCCTAGGGCAGAAAAGCTTCACAGCTTAAAAATGTGTTAAAAATTAATTCTGAACAGATAAACTGGTAAACATGAACAACTGAATGTGAAAAGTTATCTATCTGGTGCTAAGACTCAGCCAAGTTGGATGACATCCACAGATTTTGGGTGTGTGCTCTTACAAAAACAAGTACAAGAATAAACAGAAAACTGCTGCAGCAATTACAACTACTTGAGCTTTCACACAAAAACAGGGAATACAAAGTGATGGAGTTTAGTAGTTTTGAGAATAAAAGCAAGCAGTGAAGCAGTGTCCAAATGTGCTGTCCCATCCTATCAAACTCAAAACCAGTCTACCTTCCTGATGAATCAGTATAATACAGAGTGAAGACAATCTGAGAGGCAGAGGATATTAAAAAAATTTAGTATTTTAATGCTAGTGTGGACTGTATGATGGGACATTGCAACTACTTTCATGTTTTACTATTAGAGAAACAAAGTAACTTCAGCGATGTCAAATAGGCCTGAAGATCCTCTTAATTTCTGAAAACGAGGCCACTTCTATTTTGGTACAAAAATATGGATATCACTCTAGAGACTGCGGCAAAAAACATACAAGTCAAAAATACTGACATTATCCCATGTTTAAATATACAACGCCTATTGAGGACCCTCTGAAGGGCCCTTCTACCCTCTGGCAGTTCAACATTTGCCCCCAGCTTGGTATCATCTGCAAACTCGCTGACGATGGACTCAATCCCCCCCATCCATATCATCAATAAAGATATTAAACAGTGCCAGGCCAAGTACCTATCCCTGTGGGACTCTACTAGTGACCAGCCACCAGCTGGATGTGGCACCATTTACCAACACTCTCTGAGCTCGTCCATCAAACCAATTCCTACCCCAACACAGAATGCTCCTATCCAATCCACAGTTTGAGAGTTTCTTCTGAAGCTTACCATGGGAAACGGTGTCAAAGGCTTTGCTAGGATGCAAGTACACAACGTTCATGGCCTTTCTGTCATCAACCAGGTGAGTCACCAGTTCATAAAAGGAGATCAGGCTGGTCAGGCAGGACCTACCTCTCCTAAATCCATGCTGACTAGGTGTAATGTTGTGGTTATTATGCAGGTGCTGAGTAAATAGCATCCAGGGTTATCTGTTCCATGACTTTGCCCGGGACTGAGGTCAGGCTGACAGGTCTATAATTACAGAATATTATGAGTTGGAAGGGACCCACAAGGATCATCTAGTCCAACTCACCATCTAACACCCGTACAGAGACCGAGAGCACATCCCAGAGCGTAACACCAACCTAGATGCCTCACAGCCTAGCAGGCCACTTCGAGCCGGAAGGGGCCCAGGGTCATCCAGCCCTACACCCCCCAGCTAGACCATCTTTCTGGCCCTTCTTGTGCATGTGTGTCACATTCGCCAATTTCACAGTATAGATAAGGCTGGAAAGGACCTCAAAGGACATCTAGTCCAACCTATAGTCCAACTAAACCTNCCATTCTTGATGCAGGCCAGGATGCCATTGGCTCTCTTGGCCGCCTGGGCACACTGATGGTTCATGTTGAGTTTGCTGTCAACTAATACCCCCAAGTCTCTTTCCACCTCACCACTCTCTAAGTATTCCATCCCCAGCCTATAGTTCTGCTTGGGGTTGTTATAACTAAAATGCAAAACCTGACGCTTAGGCTTATTAAATTTCATTCTATTGGAATCTGCCCATCTCTCCAGTCTGTCCAGGTCCCTCTGCAGGGACCTCCTACCCTCAAACAGATCAAACACATGCTCCAAGCTTGGCATCATCCACAAATTTGCTCACGATGGACTCAATCCTGTCATCAATATCATCAATGAAGATGTTGAACAGGACCGGGCACAAAGAAACAAAAAGGAAGAGTGATATTTAGATCCACACTTTTCTGGATAAACACTGTGCTGAATTTTGTTGATAAGTAGTGTGCACTGGTCTTCTCACATGCTGGATGATAGACACACGCACTCTGAAGGTAAAGGTAACGGCAGTATCCGGAAAACTAATCCAGTCTTTCCATTTCAGGGCACAGCAGCAGCACGCTATGGCAGATTGAATTGGCAGGCCCTTGCAGGTCAAGCAGTCCCCCTTACAAATAACTGCTGCTTGAGCAGAGGCTCGTTCAGGCAGTTCAAGAACTATGGCAAGGAAACCACTGCACTAAAAGAGGCTACACTGAACTACAAATGAAATCAGAGGTGAAAAATTTAATTGTCATTCAAAATTGTGAAGGAAGTGTACATGCTGCACTTTCAGCATCTTCAAATCTTTCACAGTGGAAAAAGCCAAGTTTTTTGAAGGAAGTTCTCCAACATTCTAGTTGCAGTATATTAGTTCATCATAGCTACAACTCATCTTCAAGAGGCATTTAACTCCAGCTATTTGGCTATCATATAGGTTTTTTTTTTCTTAATTCTGCACTATCATCCTTATCTTCACACCATCCTAAAATACCAAAGACATTCTTTCGCTACAGATGACATATATATCCACTCTTGGTCTCTGTACTCACCCGTATAGAGTAGAGCTTCCCCTTCGCACTTTGTTTCTGCAGTCCATTGTGCTCTCTAATGGATGTGGCATGGAGCTACTAAAACAATTTTCTTCAGCAATGTGATGGTTTGAGGTAAATTGAGGGCTGAGCCACCCCCCCCCAAACAGAACAAACGAACGAACAAACAAACAAACAAACCCCAAAACAACAACCCACCAGAAACTCTCCCAGGGCTGGAACACCCTCCACCACTATCTCAGCCACCCTTCTCAAGCTTTATATACTGCAGCTGTGGGAGAGAGTGTTAACAAGACCAAAGAGTCTGCAGCTGTGACCTGGGTATTCTGGGCTTATTGTCTCATAGACCAAAGCCAAAACACAAAGATATGGAATAAATATACACAATGGAATCATCCTAGGACAAGCAACCTCCTTGACAATGTGATTTCCTAAACTGGTACTTTCTTTGGTATTTTGTCATTTCAAATACATAAAAATATTTTAAAAACACAAAGAAGGCTTTCCATAAATCTTTTGAATTGTTAATAGTTTCTACACTGCCATGTATGACAATTTCATCTATCATACAGTTTATTTCACTTGCTTTCCTTTGATACTGATATCCCTATCTGAAATGGCTGAGAGTATCGAGCAGCTGAGACTTAGCTTTGAGAGCCCTGCTGAAATTACCTTTCCCTAAAGCTCACAAATATGAGGAATCCATGCCATTCATCAGTTCAACAAAGTTCTTGAAAGACAATGTCTTCCACTATATCTCCAAAGTCATCCAGTGAGTTTACATACAGTTTGCAAATTCAGATTAGATTCTTTGAGTGAAAAGTTATTTTTTCACCTACAGCTTCTAACTGCATAGTTGATAGCATAACTTTTGGTGAAGATATTTTCAGATCACCTCTAGTTAAACAATCACAAAACCAAGCCTGTGTATGCAGGTTTAACAGTTCAGTTAAGACTGACAACAGGGTAGGTTTAGACTGAATGTTAGGAAGAGCTTTTTCACAGAGAGAGTGATCGTTCATTGGAATGGTCTGCCCAGGGAGGTGGTGGAGTCGCCATCCCTGGAGGTGTTTAAGAGAAGACTCAATGAGGAGCTCAGTGACATGGTCTATTTGGTGGGGAGCAGGACTAGATGATCCTGAGGGTCCCTTCCAACTCGGAATAACCTGTGAACCCTTTGAACGTAAATACTGCCTTCAGAAATTTTTTCACAGTCACTTAACCCAGTAGCTAACCCAGTGTTGGAGTGGGTTGCTACTGCACACTTAATTCCTCTGATTCCTCCACGTTGGAATTTTTCTCGTTTTTTTGCTATTGAACTGAAGAATCTAACATTACTACCAGAGGTACCAGCATTTTTGTAATTCTCTAATATTTTCTGCTCTCTTCAGGGTTCATACTGATAACTAATTTAAAATAGTTATGAAGCCTAAATTATATCAGGCTAGTATAAAAAAATAAATAAGTTGAAACTGTATAGAATGCCATAAAATATTTTAAAAACATTATATTAACTCAGTAGCTTTGCTGAATTATTTTGAAGCTTAATTTTGCTAATGCATATAGAAAATAGGAATCTAACAGGACAGAATTTGGTGTTTTTAAACAGAGGGAGAATGGCACAATTATATTTGCTATAGGTCACACAAGAGAGTAATTGATGATCTACTTTAGAAAGACCACACACCCATACCACAATCTCCTATCAACAGGATAGTTTTGTTTTAAAAGAAACCAATATGCAGATTTGGTGGTGGTTAAGACAAAGGCAACTGAGTTATACTGGTCTGCACGTTTTCACCAATACCATAGTTGCTCACAGATTTCCTGGCTCCATCCAGCACTTACTGTCTTTCAGTTTCATAAGCACTAAAAATAACCACCATCTGAAGAACAAACTCCTTTCAAGAAAGCAAACAAAAATCCAAACATAAATTCAACACAAGCATTATTTCCTTCTGATGTTTTTATAAAGATTTCAAGTTCTTAATGAAAACAACGTATGGGTGGAGTACTGCAGGGGCTGGAAAGGGCAGCTATGACCTCAGTTTTACAACTCTTATTAAAGCAATAGAAGGGTCAGTGCCTTTTCCACAATCAAGGGTTTACGATCTCCTATGAAGCTCTTGGGCTCTTTTGGCAGTGTCATTTCGCTGTTGGTTTTTTTTGTTGTTATTTTGCACTTTTTGTAATGATATGCCACAGGACATTTCTATATGACAGAGATGCAGGATGAATGCAGAAATGGGTTTATAGAGGATAAGTTTATTTATCAGATATTATTTATCAGTTATTATTATTACATAATAATGACAAAAAAACATGGAAATCTGCAGTAAAGGCGCTTAGCTTCTGCCTGGATCTCTTGTATTTCATATATTTATAAGCAGGTCTTGAGTCCACAAATTAAAAAAAAAGGTAATTTGCCTTTCAAGCAGGGATTTTGTAAAGATAAACGCCTTAAAAATTTGGATAAACTTAAAATAACATGATAATAGGGATCCTATAATTGCAATAAACTTCTACGAATTTCGTATGAATATGTTTCTCTTTCTTATCAGCAGACCTCTATTTCCCAGAAAGGAATAAAAGGATGTTTCAATTGGTTTTAACACTTACTTTGAACACCACATCACAGCACTTCTAGATTTGCTGCATTCAGGCTTTGCCAATTGGATAACGACCCATGAACTTCATTAAGTACTCTTATGTTTGGGATGTAGTAAACATTTTTGGTTTGGATAAAATGTAATTTGTAACTGGACTTTTTTGTTTTATTAAGTTTGTATTTTATTTCACATTTGTACAGATTTACATATGAATTTATTTGACCAAATCTCCAACTTTGCACTTCTAAAGATTTTAAATTGAGACTGAAGATCTGAAAGTAGTCACCAGGAGCCCAAAACTTGTTGAAATAAGTGTGCAGGGGCATAGTATTTATATTAACAAAAATCAGCACAAAAATAAGGATGAGTGTATCATACTGTATTTCATATCCAAATTTCAATATTCAAGATGCTCTGAAACCTGATTAGCAGAGGGTAAACAAGTGTTCTCTTCCTGATTCCCACCCACACGAACTCCTGCTAACACTAGAGAGTGCATGCAGCCCCCAAAACACTGAGCTCCAAAACTTCAAGTCATACTTTCAAACACTTTGTCCTCCAGTATGCTTTCATTAAAACTGGACTCCAGTGAGTGCCATGCTGAAAGGCGCTTTGAACAGAGAAACTACAGCTATTTCTGAAAATTTACTCTGTTAGGTAATCTTGACTTGCAAAATATGAACAGCTTATCAGAAGAGGTAAGAGGAACTTACTCATCCGGAGAACTTCCTCTTTTATGTTCTTATGTGTTCCCTTTTTCATACACACACACATAGATACATCCACTTCAGTGTAAAGTTAATCCACCTGATAATATTTGCAAATGTAGAAGACATTTCTTATGCCTTTTCCCACTCCACTTCTCACTTACATGTCGTCACATGAGACACATCATCACTCAGGACTGAATTCTGGAATTACATTGGTGATAAGGACAAGGTGACTACAGTCTCCTGTCATCACTCTTACGAGTTTCAGTTTAGGTCACATTCTTATCTGGTGCATCTTGTGCTAAATTCTCCAGAAACCTCTGTCTCAGCCTACCCAGCTTCTTCCTCAAGGGCAACACATAGGCTTCAAGGTCTGCATGTTTTCTGCAGAGCAAGTAAGAGGCTTATGGTAGTATATAGATTGTATTTTCAATCTGTATTTGATTCTCAGTTATGAGAAAAAGTTCAGGTGCATACATTCTCTTAATTTGGATGTAAACTGGGTAAAAAAAGGGAAAATTAGAGAAATTACATTACTAGATTATACATTATATCACTACCCAACAATTTAATCTGATTTTGTCTTTACAGTCAGTCCTCAGTGTGGTTACAGAGACATAGTGATCTTAAAAATGTTAAGCTTAGGATTCATTAGCCAAAAATCACTAATTTTTAGCAGTAGAATTATCTCAATCTCGCTCTGAAGGGTCTCTTTTTCTTTGGTTTTGCTCTTTTTTGTGTGGAAAGGAAAGAATTTCCCCTTCAAATAAAGCACAGTTTTAAAAGGGTAAGTCGGCCAAAGTAGCTTATGTCCAGCATTTCTGGCAATCAGCCACCAATTCTGCCCAGTCAGAGGAAAAAAAAAGATTTCTGGAGAACAGATGATCAGCATCCTATAGCACTGATTTGAGAAAGAACAAAAGAGGTCATATAAATGCAGCATATGGCTTTCATGGACAAACAATTGAGTTCTGTCTTTATTTCTCAGCATCTCAGGTATAAATGTTTCTATGCCACATAATGCCTATAAAACCAGAAGATAATGTCTAGAAATAAATCTAAACCAACAATCACTGCACATTCTTAATTATATGCAAACGAGTTATTAACAAGTTTTAATTCTTTCTGGTTCTGCAGCAAAAAAGGTGAAAATGTTAAAATACAGAAAATGCTAAAAAAAGTTGCTCTCATCCAAGTTAATTATTAGTAAAACTGTAATTTAATTGGAATTAAATGGAAAGAATGGAAAGGAACCCAAGCAACAGATTTTACTAAAAAAAGCTAGAGAAAACCAGAAGGTAACAAACAAGCCTAATTACACGGATGCGGGGCTTTAAATTATTTGAAAACTAAAATAATTACCTAGAAAACAAGGCCCATTTACCAGAAAGAGAGAAGAAATGGAGGTTCTTTATAACACACTAACGAACAGCTCTTGCTGTTGCCTGAGCAAGTGCAAGAGAATGCTGCAGGATCAGAGATGCACAGCTCAGCATTGACCTGTCACCTAGTAATTAGCAGTCAAATTGTGATAGGGAGGAGGCAAGAAATGATGGTACAGACTTTCTGATTGCACTCTGAACCAAAATTAGTAATTCGAATGAAAGACGTGTCCTTGTTGCAGGTAAGGATTTTGAAACAGAATACCAAGGTCATAGACAGAAATCCAGATTTGATTTCCTGAGGTACATCCTCAGAGGAATGCAGAGAAGACTTTTGCTAGCAGATATTGTACAGCGCCTCCACAATAAACTACTAGAATAAAACCAAACTTTAGGGCAAACATGCTCTAAGATATTGATTGAAACTGAGACAGTTCACAAACAATAACACAGTTAAAACTCTTGTCATGACAATTTTAATGCTCGGAGATATAAACAACTTTCTCTCCCTTTTGGTTTCTCAAGGCATTGTTATTACTGTTCTCAAGATCCAATCTCCTTCCCTTGGTGTTTTGTTTGGGGTTTTTTTTTCAACATGTTTGCCTATCAGAAACCTAGATGAATTCCTTTCACTTTCATTTCCTTTATTCTTTCACTTGTGTGTATTCCTATGTGTTGGTTTGTTCTGTTTCCTTGAAAATAAATTACTCAAAGCTTTCTATTGAATTTTAATTACAAGTTTATCTTGCTGGTAGATGAAATAAAAGCATTACCATTTTCTTTCTTTTTTCGTTTTTTTTTCCAAATGGGCTTTGTCTCTTTAAAGCTGTTTAATCTTCCACTCAGCTTGGATTTCTGTGCTTTATACTTTCTCCTTTGGCAACAAGAAGTACCTAAGTGTACAGAATTTTGATCAATCAACTTCTATCTTTTCATTCCCTACAAAGAAAGTTTAATGCACATTTTTATTTAAGTCTGTTTATATCTTTTATTTTTGCATTACCTCTAACATTACATACTATAATTCAGCTTGATACTTTTAAACTTCATCATAAACCTCGGAGAATAACCTGAGCACCTTAACACAGACATTAATGCTATGTTAATTAAGGATGTCATTGAACACAGATTCCATATTTGGTCTTATTCAAAATACAAATCTGCCAGCAATTGGCATTTCAGCTGGAGAACATTTCTGGTTTGTCATGCCTGTTGTCTTACGCAGCTGTATATTTGCGGCTATGAGGTTTTTAACTATGCCAAGATTTTATTTTTTTTTTTTAAAGCATCACAGCCTATAGAATTTTCAAGGTTGGTTACTAACATAATAATGTAGACAACTTGAAGAAAATATACTGGTGAAGCTTACAGTGTGACTTTTCAAATATGCTGCTGAATGTGTAAGTGACAATTTTTAAGCCAAATTTCAAAGTATTTCCTATTCCTGATTACACAGTTTCCACTATTTTGGCCCTTCAATTTGAACAACCAGCTATTAATAATAAACAGAAATAACTTTAATAATTACCAGTAGATATATTTGAATCTGATTTCTATTGCACCTGATTTGTAGAACCAAACTTATACTTAATCAGCTCAGTAGTTTTAGGAACTGATTTATTCTTCCTCACTGGAGTAAATCCCATGTTGTATCCTACACTTTATCAGTAATTGGTGAGAACTAGACCTTTCTCTGTTTAACTTTCAATCTGGAAATTGAAACTATCTATTGAAACTATTGAACTATCCTTACCTTCCTTACAGGTCAAAATACATTACTGCATTAGACATTTGCATACCTCTTTCTAAAGCCCAGCCAAAAAAAAAAAAAAAAATCTACCTTGACTACTTAAGATTAGCACAATGGCATACATTTATTTAATCTCATTCATAAGTGGATGTAATTTCTTTCTCAAAACTGAAGAATTCTTACTGATAAATATAAATACAAAGTGCAGACCTAAGTGTCCCCAGGGAACAGAGGATTTAAATGTGCCTAAGATCTCAAATACAAACACACAGAGGCAGTAAGCATGTACTATTAGTCTCTTAGAAACCAGATGTCAACACAACAATTTAAGTGTTCACAATTCCTTTTATTTATTCAGATCACTTCTGGCAGCAAGTCACACCTCCAGCTTTCTTAGTAACCATTTTATGAATTATGAAAGAAGAATTATGCAACAAGGCTGTGTACAACCTCACCAAAGTGACCAAACAAAAGGCCATTCTGGACAGCAAGACCAAGAAAGCAGATTATACAACTAAACTCCTTTCTATGATACATTGCAATGCAGGGGCAGCAGATTTTCTGCTCCTGAGAGAGTCAGTCAGACACGGAAAATAAAAAAAGAAATCAAACCAAAACAATGACTTCTGTCTCTTTGGGAAGCAGAAATCAGGCACTTCACAGCAAATTCAAGGCCTTTTATTAAAAAAACCAATTTTAATAAAAAGGCAGCAATCTATTCTTTTAATATGACTACAGTTTTTTGGTAGGATGGGTAGTGTTTTAGAATAGTAAACAACCTTGTCACATATCTTCAATTTTATTTAATGGGCATGGCATTGAAGAATAAAATTAATAGTTGCAGAATAGCCCATTGACTAGCTCACAACTGCTGATAAATAAGAATTTAGGTTAAGAAACACTAACTATATTTAGGGTACTGAATACATTTACAAATAATAAATTTTAAATTTCTCAATGCTAATGCCACTGAAGATTTTTAATCCACTTTATTTGTATGCTTATGGATAAGATTCTAAAGTACTACTTAAGGCTTTGAAGTTGAAGTAAGGCATCTAAAGAGGGATGTATTACAAAAATGCACATTCTGCCTTTTATAGCAGTATCTACCTCCAAGTGCCCAAATGCCTTTTCAAATCTTATTCTTTCTGTGATGCTCAACTTCAGTAATGCAAAGCAGACAGAAATCCGGGTTAATTAGACTTATGTCCTGTCTAATCAGTCTCAAAGCAGAGTAAGATCACTCATGTTTTATTACTGCAATTCACACCTGCTAACAAAGTTCCATGCTTGGAGAGCTCTGATAACGCAGTGGCTTGACCACCTCTGTGTTTCCTCTCCACAAACTTGACTTTCAGCTGCTTTAAAACATCACCTCACTTCACCCCACCATGGTCTGAGCTTCTATGACAATGCACTCCACTGGGGAAAAAAGGGCAGCTGGGCTACAAATATGAGTGAGGGGTCAGTTCCCAAACGCCTCTCTCCTCCATTTGTATGGGAGCACAAGCTTTGTGACTTTCATTAGAAGGTATCTGTTGTCCTCACATCAGGTTAATCCATGAGTAAATGGAATAGGAATGTCCAGGCTGCAAAACAGCACTCAAGTACCTAGCCAATCCAGCAGAGAGTGACTGGGCTGGTTCAGCGACTGTCTTAGTAGCTCATAACTGTTGCACCTAGTGATGCAAATTCTCAGTTCTCCCCTGAAAAACCACATAGTGTTCGTGGATTACCCGGAGGACCTAAACAGGTGGGGGTCTTGCTGTTATTATCAGGAGTCAAGTGAAAGAGAAAACTGGACTGTATCTGCAACTGTCTACTAAGCAAGTATTAGTTTGCAGTCTCAGAACTGGGAATGGCTGCACCATATGGACTTAGAAAAGCCAAAGAATGTCTAGTCAAATGAAACAATAAAATAGAAACCCTGGCCAAAACAAACAGTATGAGGTGATGAGTCTTTACACAAGCAGAACTGTAATAATAATAATGTACTTTAACTTCCCTAGGAGAGGAAAAGTACAATCCAAAAGTGAATTTACTACAAACAACCATAATTTCTTATAAATAGACAAGTCTGAGGACTACAAGCTCCATTCCTAAGAAGGCTTTTACTTCTTTTTTTTTTTTTTTTTAAACTATAAGGCCCTACAAGCAACTAAATATTTTGCTTTGCTACACTGGTTTGGCCTCAAATCATCTTAAATACTGTGATCTTGCAAGTGGAGGGGGTTTTTTCCCTCCAAGACCAGAAAGCTAAGAGTAATACCCTTCACGTACAATTGCTGTTGTAGTTCATTTCGTTCACCTTATGGAAAGAAGATTTTTCCTTTCTTTTAATGAGCTTAAGATAAAGCCTTTACAGAACAGCTGCTGCATTCACAAGGTCTGGAAGTGAGCGGCTTTCTCGCAATAGCATCTTAAGTACAGACTTACAGAAAGTCCACACTGTATAGCGAAGCTGTGTCTATCCAGGTATGCCAGTGTAAACTTCAAAGCAGGCTGGTGGGAGGCATGACATCCTTTGCAGTTACGACAAAATACATGAGCTGGCCTCTTTGAGTGAAGTGTAGAAAGCATGGGAACAGTTAACCACATCCGTACAAGCCTTCAACATCTCTGTAAGGGGATGATGAATTTTCCTGAGGAATTTTACCCATGTAACAAAAAAGAAACTCAGCAATTTGGGCAAACTAAATCGTAAGTCTTGCTCTGCAGCAATGGCTATGTGGATACATGATGGTATTAAACTACAGTAAAAGAAGCTTCACAAATTACATCTCAATATGTTATGTTCCATGTAATAAACCCAAAAAAATATTTCACAATACTATATATTAACAATGATAACTCCTCAAGGTAAGGCATGAAAGACAGATAAACCTTCCCTTCCCTTCCCTTCCCTTCCCTTCCCTTCCCTTCCCTTCCCTTCCCT
>WEKX01020928.1:16181-56114 GCA_013390025.1 Pitta sordida | reverse complement strand
TATTAAGAACAGAACTTCTTACAAGTGTATAGTATACTGTGATATATAGACACAGTGTATTAAGGCTTGTTCCACAAGCAAGGCTGTCTCATTGTGCCCTTGCACTCTTTCACTCAAGTCTGCTCAAAGTGTCTTTTCCTAATGTTTAAACCACAAATTCTCAGAGCATGAAATATTTTCTCATTCTATGCTTGTGGGCACCTTGAACAGCCATTGTTCAAGATCGTGGCCTAAGAATTAGCAGACAAAAATTTTTAAAAAGCATGGAAAAATATAGTAAATGTACAAAAGGCTGAGGAAAATCAAGAAGAAACATTTTCCAATTGGTAAGGTGCTGTAACATGTCTAAATAGGACAGACTCTGAATATTTATTCATTCTTCCACTTATTTGCTGAGGCTACATGGCTACAATGCTAGTTGTAGCTTGTGGCTGGGAAGCTGACGGCAGATATCCTGAACTGAAAAACAATAAATGAAAGGAAAAGCCATGAGCAGTTAAAGCTTCCAGGCTTAGAGGATGCAGAAGGAGGTAGCAAGGGTTCTGTGCATATAAGCTTTTGTTGAAGTCAGTGGAACCTGGTCTGTAAAGAAAGTAAAAGGTCAGGGATTTATGATCAAGATCAAAAGTTAACAGGACTGAAACCTACAGCAGCACTGAAAATTTGTTTCTAGTCAATACCATGACAACCATTTGAACAAAAAACATTCTGAATGCAAACTTTTAGCAACAGCAGTTAGGTGTATAATTCCCTCCAAAGACAATAAATTTATTTAATAATGCTATAAGAACATAAAAACATAAGGAATACTCAATGAATAGTGCAAAGATATCTTGTACTGTGTTACCTAGAAGGTCCTCAACTTAGGCACCAATCAGATAATGCAGGAGAAACACAACCAAAGTATCATAATCTTCAATTCAGTGTCCTGTTCTATGGACCCACATTCATTATATGTACCATATGTTTTTAAACACTACTGCTAATGCTATATCAAAGGACTCATATAACTAGAGCCCTTCAGATACACTAGAAATACTTAGTAGATAAGTTTAGAAAAATTACTAGACTTCAGAAATATTGTTCTGACTGTGCAGTATAGTGAATAATAGGAACCTTCATTTATAAGTGGATGGCAGAGAGGACCGGCCCAAGCCAGCCACTTACCTTGAAGCCGTTGCATGACATTGGCAATGTCTCTAGATCTTGCCACTAGTCGTGATGAAGCCATGATCCCTCTGCCACGAGTCCAGTTCTCTTGACAGAAGTCTCCCTCCAAGCTCTGGAGTTCAGTGCAATGAGGATCTTGTACAGCTTCCTCTTAGCATTCAACCCTCAGCTGTAGCACAGCATCCCTGGGGCAGTCAAATGCCTCCAGTCATAAGGCCGGGGCAAAGCACTGGCAAACAACCTCAGCACCTGCGAAAAAAAGTACCAAGGTTTAGGGGAAACGTTTAACAGGTCTAAAAAACTAAGAAGTCTGAGTCTTCACAGCAATCTTAACAGGTAAAGAGTGGTATGTTTTGCCCATAGCATACACCCCAGACAGAGACATAATTAATGCTGAAAGTTTGCTTGGCAATCATCGAGCAGAATGAAGCTGCAAAAACAAATCATTAAGCACAATTGGCAATGCACCAGACATCACTGCTTTCCCAAGAATGCTTATGGATTTTGCTTTAGAAAAAACAATAATATTATACTTATTAAAAGTAATACTGTAATACTACTTAACATTAAAAAAACATAAAAGGGTAAAAATTAAAAAAACACTTGTAAAATCAAAAACCTGTAAAACTCTCTATTTTATCATGCTAGGAAGGTGGATATAATAGAAATATATTGATCAGGATAATCCCTAACTCCACTGGAAAATGTCGTCTAATCTGGAACATTTAAATTCTTATATGTACTTCATTAATTAATAAAATTGTATTTACATTCATTTTTCTAGTGTGTGATGATGCTGTATTTTGGGTCATTTCGCATCAAAAGCTGTGAACTAGAACTGCTACCTGAACTTAACACTTTCCTAACTATAAAATCTATATGACTATAAATCTGGCCTAAGAAAATCTAAATAGATTCTTCAGATAACACTAGCAATAGCCTCTTATCTTCTGATACATGTGTATGAATCCATCACTTTCCCTGATAAGTAAAATACTGAGTGTATAGACACCAAGGATTGAATTCATCCCCCACACACTGGGTCCATCCCAAATTTAAGAGCCTAGGTCTTTGATCAATACCACACATCTGAATAGACATGTTGTTGTTGTGCCCCTTCCTCTTCTCCTGGCCCCAAGGTCTGTCAGAGAACAGAGTTCCTCATTATCGGGCAGACAAGCCTTTAGGCCGCACAGCTTCTGTCCCATCGTACTATTCCAAAGGAGTTGTATCAACATGTTGGGGCTGCCAGAGGAAATTACATTTCAACATTTCCTTTTCTGACCCTTCAAAGCATGCCTGACCCACGGAACTTCCTGCTTTGCCTCTTACTGATGTTTTTATTGTATGTTTACCTTGTATTTTGGATACCTGAATACTGCTCAGGCCAGCAGACCCAAGCTGGCTTTAAATCAGTGGAGCTGAGTGAAGCACACTTCTGATGGACCAGAGTGCAGAATAGGCTGCAAAGTCTACCCACGTGCTCGGACTGTGCTCTTGCATGCCACTGCCACAGTGGTAATAATAACTATTCCAGACACATTGATGCAAATGTCTACACTTTACATGACACCTGGATGCTTATATGCATATCAGTCATCATTTTTCAAGCATGGAAATGCACCCTAGCAGGTAGGAACATCACCTTTGTGACAGCTAGGCATGAGAAGGTGTCACCATCACACCTCTCAGCCACAACACTGGCTGGGGCTGATGGGACCCTGGTGTTGCTAAATCATTGCTGAGAGCACCAGCAAAAGCACACCAAATCAAGTGGAGAGGGGGCAGGAGGAAGTTTTTATTGCTTGTGCTCATACATGCCAGCTTGTGAACTTTGCTTCCTTTGCAATATTTAAATGAAACATCAGGTTGTTCAACCCCATCCAAACCAGAAAGATTTGTAACACAGTGGGTTAAATGTAGTCTTGTTTCTGCCGCAGCGGCACTGCTAACTTTTCAAGCAGTACTGTAAGCGAGGTACAGCAGGTTTTAATAGCAAGCTGCTAGACTAATTTTTAGCCAGGGATAAGGGGTATTAAAAATGCCTCATCTGATTGTTTCTGGCTAACAGAAGTAACAATATCAGACTACCAGGTCACTCACGCCGTGACGGAGCTGGTGTAAATCAGCTGTACATGAGCAGATTTAGGGAAGCTGTGGAAGATCCTGATCCAAGTTAAAAGTGCCTCAGAAATTGTTATGAAGATTTATGTTCCATCTACTCATACAGCAGGCTGAGTCATTGTGCGGTGATTTATGGCAGACTTGTAATTAATAATTTATTTAGCTGATATTAAATTACAAGCTACATAAGAAGAATGCGCATTTCTAAATATATTTCCTCATTTAAATCTCCTTTGCAAGCAGTGGGAATTAACTGATTTTAAAATTACACTAAGTTAGTACAGGTAAGAAGAAAAGATTCTCATGTGCACAGTGACCTCCACAGACAAAAAAATCACAGCTCAGAGCACAGTGAAACATCAGCAGAATAGATGAAACAAATCTTCATGCATCCTTCCCACGTCTTCAGCCAACATCTAAAGCTCCACAGAACGATAAATGGACAGTCAAGTATTCAGTGTGAGGCAGAGGGAAATTTTTTCATTACTTCTACAAATAGTTAAAGTTTTCAACAAAGTTTTCAGATTTGTAAGCATTTTTAATCAAATATTTGCACACCTGTTACACAATACTTAAAAAATGGAATGACTTTTTAATTTCAGTGTCTGATACAACGATGTGTCTTCAGATCCATATGTTTCCAAAATACACAGGGTGTTAAAAATGTATGTGGCTTAAATCCCATAAATCAAGAGGAAACTTGACCTTCTTTCATATAAAAACCATTTGTCTTCAGTAAAATGGAGTTTACAATTATCTAGATTATTTTGTTTCACTCTTCAAATGCCCAAAACTGGGAAGTCTGGTCTATAGAAGAGATAAGGAAAACACTACATCTGTTGTGGGTTAACTTTTCTGGGTCCTTCATGGAATCCTCTTTCTCTCATTGTGCTCACGAGCACTCTGAATTTAAAAAGTTAATGTATTTTTTTATTTTATTGGTAAAACGAGAATAACATTGGCTAGACCAGGTTGCATTTTATCTTTCATTTCTTAGAGTTTATAAAATGTATTAAAAGAAAACAGACTCGCCTGTCAACAGCATGGTTTCAGAAAAACCAAGAGACATCTGCATACAACATATAAGATATGCAACAATGGCTGAAGATAAATCTGACCAAAAAAAGGGTAAACAATTCTCTGACTGTACTTCATGTTGGCACAAATTGCAGATTCCACGACCTCTCTAGAATTCTTTCCAACCTTAACCACTCTGATTCTTTGACTCCCAGTAAACTGGGATGATGCCACATACAGCAACCAGCAGAGGAAGCTAGTGATGCAAAACACATGGCTGTCCCTGAAAACACAGTTTTAGACTTCTATAAACTCCGTTACAGCAGCAATAGATAAAGAAACTTCAGACAAAGAAGGATAAGCATGCATAAGTAAAGATATTGATGAGAGCAAGAAATGGTGGCATGAGTGAAAGGACTGTTTCTAATCTAGGAGATTTCAAAAAGAGATATTTGAGAGGATAATAAATAGTGTAATAAATTCATGGAGCTCCCGCAGCTAGAAGTGGACATGAATACAGTCGCCCCCTGGAACTCGCGGGGCATCAGGTCTGAGCAGCTCCCCACAAGTTCTGCAATCTGTGAAGATAGCAAACTCATGAGTATTCAATTAGGCCACGCCTATAGCCATGCCCCCTCCGTGAATAAGGTCTGGAGGCTGGTCCTGGGAGCGCGGCTCGCTCTGTAGCACCTCATTAAAGTGGAGGAAATGCCTTTTGCTGCTTCCCAGCTGCGGAATCCTGACCTGGATGGGAGCTGCGTTTCCAAGTACAGAAACCCTGCAGCAGCCGGCATGACCCGAAGCCTTGAAGCTGGTGCCCACCTACCCCGCGTAGTCAAATGTGTGCAGAGGGTCCTGCCACTGTCCTTTCCCTGCCATGTCTGTGCTGGGTTTTATTGGGGTTTCTGGTTGCTGGTGTATGTCTTTTGTGTTCAAACATGGCAGAAGTGCTGCACCGCTCCACAAAAGGACCCTGGGGTAGGCTTGGGGAATGGGGTTGCTGCTGGGCATGGCAGTAGCGTGGGTACCCTGGCGCTCTGCAACGGGAGCGACAGCTGCATGAGCTGGGACAGTTGCCACTGTCAAAGGGGCTGTGTTGCACCCAACCAGCACTCAGGAGAGGGCTGTGATGTAAGCAAGGCTGTGACACACGCTGCTGCTATTTTTGGGAAAGGTGTTTTGTTTGGGTTTTCTTCTTCCAGGACTGCAACAGCCCCGAGCAAAGCTTTCAACTTTCTGTCAGGGGCGGCAGTGCGAGCAGGCAATGCTGAGCTGGGGTGCAAAGCCAGAGCAGCTGCAGAGGTTTGCTCCCGGTTCGCCACCTAGCAATGGGATGTTCAGCCGTGTTCACAGATGCAAGGGCTACGGCCGCCTTCACGAC
The DNA here is from genome assembly GCA_013390025.1 of Pitta sordida. Taxonomy (NCBI): domain Eukaryota; kingdom Metazoa; phylum Chordata; class Aves; order Passeriformes; family Pittidae; genus Pitta; species Pitta sordida. The sequence continues at coordinate 50,422 of WEKX01020928.1, read as the reverse complement.
GGTTACGCCCCTGGCAGTGCTGGTGACTCTGACCTCCCCTTTAACCTGTAACAGCAGAAGGGAGGGCAGAATGGGAAGTGGCTTGGTACGGGAGGAGTTTCCCCTTCGGAGCAACCCACTGCAATGGGAGCAGACCAGCAGCATGGTTGTATCAAGGCTTTCAGGACGAAAGCTGCATCGCCACCCATAGGCTTTGTTAGCCCCTGAGTCAACCCAAGTGGATAAACAGGCAGCAGTGATGCTGTGGTAGAGATGGAGCCAGTCCCAGGGATCGTGGCCATGGCTAGGTAAACCAGTGACAGAACTGGGACCTATCTAGGCACCCGCGTCTGCCCGTCCATCCCTGCAGCTGACAGCCTGTCCTGGGCACAGTAACCATGGTAACCCTTTCGCTGCCCGGCTTGCGCCTAATTTACATAGCCATCAGCACTGCCACCAGGCATTGTCAAGCCACAAAGGGTCTTTGGCTCCAAGAAGCACAGCACTAAGTATGGTGATGATCGCCATGGCGGTCCCAGCACCAGCGTCCAGTGCTCCCCTCTCTCACCCCTCAGCATGGTGGGCTTGTGCCAGCAGGCCCTCCATAGGCCAAATGCTGCATGCAGCCAGACAAACACTGTGGGCCGAGGGAAGCTGAATACCACTGATTCTTCCTGCCTTATCGTCACCTGCCACATTCCTGGCAGGTGGTGGCCGGGATCCACCTCCTGCCAGGGCTGTCTGCAGGAGCGCAGGCCAGGNAAGCTGAATACCACTGATTCTTCCTGCCTTATCGTCACCTGCCACATTCCTGGCAGGCGGTGGCCGGGATCCACCTCCTGCCGGGGCTGTCTGCAGGAGCGTGGGCCAGGGATAAGCGGCAGGGCGAAAAAGCTGGTGACTCTCTGTGATCTGCTCCTGCTGCCACTTCTCAGAGACACATGGGGCGGGGGCAGGCAGGTGGGAGGAGCCAGCAAGCACCAGAGGACAGATGCATCCCATGCTGGGAGAACCCGCAACCTGTACCTCCCTGCACCTGCTGCCCCAGCCTGCAGCTTTCTCCCCTTCCCTCTTGTACCCTCCCTCTGCACCTCCTCGGTCCCACACATCCTAGAAGAGACCCTCCAGGCCTGTCCAGTATTGACTGTTTCTGTGTTTCTGACACAGCAAGGTACATCTATATACAAAGAACCCACAGTACACGTACATGCTCTCCTGCTGCCCAGAAGGAACTTTTTATTTTAGGCTGTGAGGGGCAGTTCTGCTGCCAGCACTAGGGGTCACGCTGTGATGTCAGGAGCCTGCAATGCAGGCATTGGGACACATCAGGCTATGTCACCCATGTCACATCAGTGCAGGCAGAGCTGAGGTGTGGTGCCGAGCCAGTGGTTCTGCTCCCGCCCACCTGGGGATTGAACGTCCCGTCCAGCGTCACCCCAGGGTCATCACCGGTAGTGGCAACTGTCCTCCGCCATGCTCCGGTTTCCAGCAGCACCGCGCTACCATGCCCAGAAGTGCTGGCACAGCCCTGGTGCCTCTGCTCCAGCCTTGCAGCAGCGCTCCTGGCATAATGGTAGCAGTTCCCCTTCCCCCTAAACAGTGAAAATGAAGGACGTACAGGAAGTACGGTGGGCAGTGACAGTGGGCAGGACCAATTTACATATTCATGAGCTCATTATATATGCACGAGCTGACTGAGTTTGTGGCTCGGTCTGCACGTGTGTGGTGTCACACAACTAGGCAAGAAGTGGGATCCTCGATATACGGACTGCAAATATGCGAGGGATCACTGTATTTTCAAATCAAATGTTACATACAGATAAGAAATACAGTGGAATAATTAAAATAATTATAGCACATGAACTGAACAGTATCTCAGGAACAAAAGAAATTAGGTCAAATGCCGGGGTGCCATTACATATTAAGAAGACTATTCTGGTAAACAACAGTTGCGCAGAACCAATCAAGTGGGGGGAAAAAGAATCCAGGAAATACAGTTTATTGCAGTAGTGCTAGAAGTCCACTTTGATCCACAGGTTCTGTTTCTGAAACGTAAGAGGTCTTAGAAATGCTTGGAAAGTTTGATAGATGCTGCTAGAATTAATGCGATTCTGTGAGACCTACGTCAGTCACGAATAAATGATTCACATTAAGGTAAGGAACAGAATTTTCTGGAGATTACAATTTTCAAACATCAAAATTTTTAAACATCAAATTTTTAAACATAAAATAGGCACAAAACAAGCTATTTTAAGTTTGGTTTTAGTGAGAAAAAAAATGCTAACCGTAGAAAATAGCTCTGATTAACCAAGTGATACATGTAATCCAAAATATTAAAAGAATAACCCAAAGCACTCAGTCAGTCAGGAGATGATCTAAAGAGACATTGCTTAAAAAAATAAGTAAAAAGGAGATCACTACAAAAATCAACTAGACTGAAAAACACAGTGTCTCCCATATGAAGCAGGGTAGGGTTTTCTTTAAGTCCAATGTCTAGTAGATGTACACCTATGAGGGCAGAATAAAAGTGCTCCAGACATAATTGGAAAAGCCGTTACTCAGAAATAAATGGTCAGAAACAAAAATGAGAAGTGAAGAGCACTGCCATAGCATGTGCTGTCTACAGGGATTAAGAGAGACTTGCTGATAGACCATGTGAGAAATAGACAGCAAGGAAATGGTTCTTAGCCAGATAACTTAAAAGAAAGCAGAAAATAAAATCAAGATGAGATTAATTTGCCTCAGCTAGTATTATACTGATTTATCCACCAAAGATGTTTCTGATAGACAAAAGCACAACAGAAAATGGAAGCAGTACCATCTGAAATAAAAACAAACTTAAAAGTGGAAAAACTCACTACTATTAATCCCAGAATATTGGTAACTTGTAGATTATGAATTGAGAATCATTTTTGTAAACTTTCTTGAATAAATCTGTCAAGCTGCAGTTAATAACTACTGTACATACTAAAATCAGGAGCTAGGATGAAGAAGTAGGCTAGAGTGATCCAAAATTATGTATACTATCCTCAGAGAAAATGTGATATCTCCTCACTGATCTTCCAAAATCCAGGCTAACACGGGAATCCCTTTGATAATTGCTTCTGACAGCTGAACTGCAAATCTGTAGCTGTTAGCTTAAACCCAACGCAGCAGAAGTCCCGGAATACTGGAACTTTCCCAAGTCCAGTGAGACATAACTGTGCACCACATAAAATCATGGAAAATGCAATTTTGGCTCTGAAAGGTGTTTCTGATCGTAGGATCTCAACACCGGTACTCTGTGCTTCCTTTCTCTATTACATGGATTGCTTTTGAATAGAAAAAGATGGAAGAAGAAGCAGATTATGACCTTTGACAAAGAATGCATTGAAACAGGAACACTGAAACATGATCTCACTGACCGCCAAACCCCACAATGACCTAATGCGCAGTAGCTACCTGGAGGTATTGAAATTTGTTTTTGTTGGGGAATGCGGGAAAGAAGAGAGAGATTGCCATTTTTTAGAAAAATTGGGAGCACATACATAATGTTAGATACATTCAAAGAAAGGTTACTTAGTCTTACTGATACAGAAGATTAAAGATATCTGATACTAGAGTTAAGTAATCCTGCTATTGAATTTTTGCAGGAATATATTATAGTTATATAGCTGTTGGTAATGGCAGGAGACTGAGATCAGTAGCTTATTACCTTCTATGAACACAGGACATAATCCTTGCCTCAGAGAGCTTACTATCTGCGCAGACAAAGACAGGCCAAGATTAAGATCAGAGGTCACAATACACAAGTAAATAGGGCAGAGTGAAGTCCAGATCTAATGTGTAAACTGGTTAATGGTAGGAGAATAATTCTGTTTTTTCTGTTTAGTACGGATATGGCACCTAAGATTTCTGTGGCATAGTAAAACCCACAGCAGAAGACACTCCCAGAGGTAAATCTATCTGTAGGGAAAAATAAGATCACTAAAATAGAAAACACTGAGGCATCTCAGGAAAGGGTGGGTCAAACTCAGTTGGAGATAAGCAAGTAAGCGTCAATTCTTTGGTATTCCTGCACATGTAGAAAGCAAGAAACTCAGCTTAAGTATGTGTAACTTGTGAGCAAGAGGCAGACAATTGCCACACAAATGGAAAAACAGAATCACCTGTTTTCTCCACTAAATCTGTCCCTTTAGGTGGAACAAAGGCAAAAGTCTAGTTGCTTCAGAGGTACATCACTGCTAGTTCCATGACTTCTAAGGAGATAAAAAACCTGTAGTCACTAGTTATGGTAACAAGTAAGTATGGAAAAAATGGTTTGATATACGTACTTTCCCAATAACTACAGCCCCTACTTGATAAGAAAAAAAAATGAGCCACAACTGACTTTCTTTAACAAAACATAACTGAGATGTGGTATCTCTGAAGGCTGAATGTATGTGTATGGCTCTTGGGATCCAATCCACTGAAGCTCTGTAGATTCCGAACAACCACGTTCAGTGTGCTGACCTTGGAGGTTCTCTGGGTTCATTCACTGCCTTACCAAGCAAGAGCCTCCTTGGGACAAGGAACTCTTGCTCTCTCTCCAAATGCATTTAAACACTAACAGGGTGCTGGTCCTCCTTCCCCATGCACCCCTGCTCTTCCTGACCCAGTATCAGTGTGTTAGTCTCTTTGAGCAGTGTACTTGCTGACATGCTGTGTAAATCAGCATTGCTCTGGTGAAGTTTCCAGGAAGATGCTCCTAAAGTTACAAAGTACAAAACCCAAACCTAACAAAACTAAAAAATAAAAGCAAAAAAACCCCAAACCCAAAACCAAACATAAACCAAAGAAACAACCCCACAGAAAAACAAACAAACAAAAACCTCAAACAGTAAAAATCATTGAGGACTCTGATATTTAATAAAGAGAAAGGAATGCCACATAGAGGTGCATAGTCATATGAGATTCTTGTGTCTGTATTAAGTGCAGCAGTCCAACTCACCACTGAAACTTATCGCAGTAACTCAAAGTAAAAACAGAACTTAAAAAATCTCAAATGTACTAGGATTCACCTGTTATTAATACCTATCCATTGGTAATGTATACTTAGGAACACAGAATCACCATTGACATATACATATTATCTCTGAAGGTGATATAAAACAAATGAACAAACCAAAGCAGACATTATTAACAGAAATTAATACAATAGGAGGAAAATGCAGGCATTATTTTCCCTACTTTCCCATGTACTAAGGTTTGCAAAGATGAGAATTTAATCATTTCAACATCCAGCACCAAACTCATTCTGGAAAGCTCCTTTTCCAGCAGAAAACATTGGTGCTTCATGGAATATGTAAAACACCCCAACTAACAATACAAGAAAAAAGGCAAGTAACTTAAAAATTGTAACACTTTACCTCATAAAATGATGGGGAGTTTATGTTATTCAGCACATAACAAAGTTAGTACAATGAACAAAAAAGGATTTCTGTTTACCAATTAAATGACAGAGCACACAGTTTTTTCTGTCCAGTGGCAGCATTTTAGTATAGCTCATCAGTATTTATAGCTTGGTACCTGTTTAAATGTTGAAGTACACATGAGAACCACAGAAATAGTTATCAGAGATCATAGAGAGCAAACAGCCCATCACTAGTACTACTACAGTAAAGCGCGTTCCTGTTAAGAGTCGCTAAACAGGCTCAGCACTTGTAAAGTACTGGCAAGCAGCCAGAAACACCACATACTATTTCCCTACAAGCTGTATAGGTATAAATTCATCACAGTGAGGAGCACTGGAGTTTCCTTCACCATCACTTAGACGATTTACATAAGTATTTTCTCATCCGTATGTGATATCTGGTCTTTCGTACCAGGTTACTAATATTCCTCACAAGCGCTTTTCCTGAGCATGAATATGGATGTCAAAATCCTAGTAACAACCTTGCCTGTGAGTATTTCAGCAGGTCGTACCTCTGGTGAGTTACCACACAAACCAGGGAACATATGGGCTCTATGCATCTCTGTCACTGTGCACTTGCCCTTTTTGCATCATCACCGCATACAACCTAGCCTAAAACTGGCTTCACGGGAGCGCACACGAATAGCCACATCTCCCTTGATTAACTACGTTTTGGCTTGCAGTGTGTGACTGAGCATAAAACTGGGTATCTCTGCAACACACACGTATGTTCACTTCAGGAGGCGAAACACCGCAGCCCTCCGCCGCGGTTCCCTACTCCTAAAAGGTAAAACGTCAAACCCACCCCGGAAAACGGACAGACACCGAAACCACAGCACCGAGTTTAGGATTCATCTCAAGACAGTTCGGCGCTGGGGAGGAGGAGGCGGCTGCTGGGTAGCCGGCAGAGGCTGCCCCACTGGGCACCCTCCTTTTCCTTCCCGGCAGTGGTCCAGCGACTCCCCGAAGGCTCCCCAAGCTCACCCTGGGCTCACCGAGGCGGCGGTCGCTGCCGAACTGCCGGGGAATCGGAGGATGAGGCACCGGCCTCGGCCCCGAGCCTCGACACTGCCGAAGTGCGCTCTGTCGAGTAGCCGAAATACTTCTGAGAACGACTGTTTCGAGCTGTCCCTGCTAATTAATATTACTAGTAATATTACTATTATTATTGCTGCAATACATAGCGTGCTGTCGGGCATTACCTTTGGCGTAGGCTCCAGAGCATCATCGCGCATAAGGCAGGCAGCTGCACAAGCAAACTGGGGCACCAGCTCTTACGTAACAGCAGCAGGGCAAAAATATTCGAAGGAGATAGCAAGGCTTTTGAACTCAAACCACACTCCCTGAACAACAGTGTTTATGCCACGAGTATAAAATGGGATTCTGCATCTTCCAAAGACATTGCACAAACCCTGTGACTTAATTGTGCTTTTTCCTTCATTCATTTTGATAATTACCATTAAGGGTATCTTCATGCTGGAGAAAGAAGAATATTTTTCTGTTTAAAAGATGGATCATCTCTGGTCCGTGTCATTGTGAAAGAAAAACCCCCATTTACAGCTGATGTGGAGAAGTTAGGAGAGCAGTGCCAATGAACCTCTTAGTTTTCATCTTTTCTGGCAGTGCTGCAGTGATTCTACGACATTAGCATGCAGAGTGTTTACTGAGTGGATGCATGAAATCTGACTTAGGCAGCAGAGATTACTCAGCATCATCCCATCCTTTAGCACTAGTCATGCTAACATTGATGCTATCCTTGTGATATGAACACACTTATGGCACCTATTTCAAAACTACACAGCCAGGATCGTGTGTAGAAACAGACATATCAGGAGCTACAGCAAAGATTCGTGTGTAACTTGGTTGTACATATCTAGGTCACCTCCAGCCATCCACAAAAATTGTCTCTTCCTGACAATGAGTGTAGCCAGGCATATTGGACCTGAAATTTTTCTTCTTTTGAAGGGTTTTGGGTTTTTTAGTTTCTTTTGATTTGTGGGGGGTTTTGTTTGCTTGGTTGGGATTTTTTGTGCAGGAGGGGAACTGCTTTTTTTCATCCAATTTCTTTCTTACCTCTTTGTCCTGCTTCTTTGCCTTACCCAATGCCAGTTGCAGCATCAAAGATGGCAAAGAAAGTGGATGATGACACTTTTGAGTTCCCCTTTGTATATATACCTTTTTGCTGAATGAATCCCTCACTTTGCTGTCTCTTTTAGAAAATGCTATTTTATTTTATTTTATTCTAGTTTAAGAGTCTGATTATTAACATGAGGAAAAGCATTTTCACTACAAAACCATAGACTTCATAAAGTAACACTGCTATTGTTAGAGGTAGTTCAGCAAAGTGTTAGTGTAAGCTTCTTTCATTCTTTAAATTTCAACACTATATGTTGCACTGTAAGTTTTAAAACCTCAGATAAAATCATTGACGTATGTTCTGCCTGTCAGATGTAGCAGTGAAAATGCAAGAATCCTTACTGGGGTTTTTTATAACTATTTTGCTTTTAATATGCAGAAGGAAGATGTGGTTTATTTAAATATCTTTCTGTTTGTAATTACATGAGAATATAATGTCACTCCCATTCACCCTGTTTGTTCTTATATCAAATAATCAATTCCACCTGTGAGCAGAGCTGGAGTCTACCTGTCATCTGGTATATACTGACAATCATCGTAAGCCCCACTGCACTTTACCTCACTTTCTGTGCGTATTCTACCAACATGACTTGGAATTTTCAGAAAGGAAAAGCAAGAAACATATTCAGATATTTTTATTCATTTAAAATTAATTCCACCGTGATTTGAAACACGCTTAGTTTTAAATGGCCATGTTAAATGAAATACCCTTTACTAGATGTTAGTGTTGGTTAATTTGAGATGTAAATATTGCTTCCACTGTACAGACAAGAAAGAAAATAAGTATGGTAACAAACATCATTAAAGAGCTCCTACTGTGACCAAAACAAATTATTTTGTGTGCAGCATACTACCAAGAGTACTCTGGAAACATGGCCTCAGCTCAGGACAGGTGCCAGCCAGACTGATGAACAAGTTTACCCAGGAACTGAAGGAGAGTGTCCCTCTTCCAACAAACCCGTCTTCTGAGTACTCAGACACAGCATTGCAAATCACAAGAAAAGATTGCTAAAACCTCCGACAACATTTCTGTGCTAATGCCAACACAGCACCCCTGAGGCTGCTGCTTGTATTTCAGACATGAATGAATGAGGTCTTTGGCACTGAAGAATTCAGGGCACTCTTCCTCAAAAGAGAACTACTGTCTAGAGAAGAGGGACAGTAATGTTTCAAGATGCCTCACTGTTGTATCACTCTCTACTTGGTTTGATTTTGGTTGCCGGACTTCAAAAAAAAATCTACATCAGGTAAAGACAGCCCAGAGGACAGCCATGGGAATGGTGAAAGGTCCAGAATGCTCAATTGAAAAGAAAAGCCTGAAGTAGCTGTTCAATCTAGAGATTAGAAAGTGGTAGGGTGTATAAAAACATTCAAAAGCATAAAGGAGCACTACAAAAGGAAGACCTGTCAGCCTGACCTTGGTCCTGGATAAAGTCATGTAGCAGATAATCCTGAGGGCAATTACGCAGCACCTGCAAAATAACTACGACATGACATCTAGTCAGCATGGATTCAGGAGAGGTAGGCCCTGCCTGACCAACCTGATCTCCTTTTATGAGATGACTTGCATGATGATAGAAAGGCTGTGGATATTATGTACTTGCATCTTAGTAATGCCTTCAACTCAGTTACCCATGGTAAGCTTCAGAAGAAACTCTCCGAGCATGGATTGGATAGAAGCATTCTATGTTGGGTTAGGAATTGTTTGGATGGATGAGCCCAGAGAGTGTTGGTAAATGGTGCCACATCCAGCTGGNTGTGGCCAGTAGGACTAGGGAAGTTATTCTCCCCCTATACTCGGCACTGGTCAGACCCCATCCTGAGTACTGTGTCCAGTTCTGGGCTCCCCAGTTTAAGGAAGATGTTGAACTGCCTGAGAGGGTCCAGAGAAAGGTGACAAGGATGGTGAAAGGACTGGAGAACAAACCCTATGGGGAGTGACTGCAGGAGCTGGGGTTGTTCAACCTGGAGAAGAGGAGACTCAGAGGTGACCTCATTGCTGTTTACAACTACCTGAGGGAAGGTTTTAGTCAGGTAGATGTAAATCTCTTCTCTCAGGCTGCCAGCACCAGAACAAGACGACATAGCCTTAAACTACGCCAGGGGAGGTTTAGACAGGATGTTAGGAAGAGCTTTTTCACAGAGAGAGTGATCACTCAGTGGAATGCTCTGCCCAGGGAGGTGGTGGAGTTGCCATCCATGGAGGTGTTTAAGAAAAAACTGGATGAGGAACTCATTGAAATGGTCTAGATAATGGGATGATGGGTTGGGGAGTTGGTTATTAAAAAAATAAATAAATTATGACATGACCCTGAGATTGGCTCAAATAGATAAAACATGGTGTTCATGGCACCAGGGTTGTAGGTTCAATCCATGTATGGCCATTCACTTAGGGGTCACTTGTCGGTCCCTTCCAACTCAAAATATTCTGTGATTCTGTGAATAATCACTTCTTAGTGTCCGCAGTGCATAGGACAAAAAGTAATGTACCTACCTTGCAGTCGGTGATATTGCCATATCAGAAGCAAAACTTTTAGAAGGAAATAAACCTTTGCACCATATATCATAAGGAGTAAGTGAAATTTGCATCTTGGGAGATTTTAAAGCACAGACAAGACAATTGTCTTCTTGGAAGGCATTTTTAATTTTTGGTACTTTGTCAAGAGTGCAGAACAGGATATGCCTTTAAATGTCTTAGTGACTTTTGAGTCCATTTGCTGCAACTGTTATTGCTGAGACTGGTTTGAAAAACAGAGCATAATACTCTTCTTTCTGCAGATTTTGCAGCAAGTAGTAGTTGCCACTTCCTTCCTGTCCTAAACTGCCATACCGTAGCTGTGTGCAACCTTGAAACATTGCCACACACCTCCTGAGAGATGTATGCAGTTCTGCTTTTTATGTATCAAGCATAAAAATATAAACATTGTATAAACATAGTATCAAAGAATAATTTCATTTGGAAAAGGACTTGTAAAATCATCAGGCCCTATCCTTAACCCAACACTGCCAAGTCCACCACTACAGAATCGCAGAATCACAGAATATTCTGAGTTGGAAGGGACCTACAAGGATCATCGAGTCCAACTTTTAAATGGCACCACTGCCTCCCTGGCGGGAATCGAACCCCAATCTCCTGTGTGAGAGGCGGGGACACTCACCACTATGCTGCACCATGTCCCTAAGCATCATATCTACACGTTTTAAATACCTTCAGGCATGAGGACACAACCATTTCACTGGGCTGTCTGTTCCAGTGCATGACAACCCTTCCCATGAAGAAAGTTTTCCTAATACAGTGAATCCCCTCTATATTGCGACTTATCCTTCACGACCTCGCCCATTTGTGAAGCAATTTTTTTGCAAATATGATTTAGCGGTCTGCAAGCCCAGCTGCCTGACACATGCACAGTTTGATTCTGCTCTGCCGAGAGGCGGTGCCACAGTGCCTATGGGGTGGGACTCACCCCTCCCTGCGGGACCGTAACCCCGATCCCTGAATGGGAAAACTTGCCCCACGAAAGTGAGGCAAGCTGTGTGNTTAGCACTGGGGCTGGGGGGGGAGCGGCACAGGGTTCGGGCTGCGGTCACAGCATCCACGCAGAAACGGTTCCCTTTGCTCGCCTGTGCCAAGACAGACTACGGAAAGGAGCAAAGAATTGTCCGCAGAGCTCCGGGGTTCCGGGGGGTGGAGCAATGGGCGTGGCCTGCATGCATATTAACGACCTGCAGTTCTTTGCGAGATTAATATTTTGCGAGTCCTTTGGCCTGTCCCTTTCCTAGCAATGGAAGAGGTATAACTGTATCCAGCCTCAACCTGCCCTGGAACAACTTGAGATCATTTGCTATTATGGTGCCACTTCTTACAAGGAAGAAGATACTAACCCCACATTGCTACAATCACCTTCCAGGCAGCTTTCTTGTAGTGAGAGGCCTAAAACAGTATTCAAGATGTGGACTCACCAGGGCTGTGTACAGGGGGACAATCACTGCTTTCGTCCCACTGGCCACATTATTTCTGATACAGGCCAGAATGCTATTGGCCTTCTTGGCCACATGATGATACTTCCGGATCATTTTCGGTGGCTGTTGACCAACACCCCTGGGTCCTCTTCCACCAGGCACCTTTCTAGCCACTTTGTCTTCAGCCCGTAGCACTGCATGGGATTGTGACCTGAGTGCAGGACTCAACACTTTGCCTTGTTGAACCTCATACAGTTAATTTGCCATTACTCCAGCCTGTTCAATCCCTCTGAAGAGCCTTCCTACCCTCCCAGCAAATCAACACTCTCACCCAAGCAAATTTGTCACCTGCAAATTGACTGGGGGTGCACTTGATCCCCTCACCCAGATCAGTGATAAAGAAATAAAGAACTGGCCCCCCTACTGATCTCTGGGGAACACTACTTGTGGAATACCACTTTTTTCCCCCCAAGTTCCAGACAAAGACATCTGTTCAGCCAGGCCAGCCTTTCCTGCCGGCTCATCTTTCGGCACACTGGAACAGCCTGCTCCTGTGCGTTTAAGATTTCCTTCCTGAAGAATGTCCAGCCTTCCTGAACTCCTTTGCCTTTCAAGACTGCCTCCCAAGGGAATCTGTCGACCAGTCTTCTCTACAGGCTGACGTCTGTCTTCCGGAATGTCAAGGTAGCCAAAATCTCTGTTTGTTTCCCCAAGAATCTATAAGATGTAAAACTGTATGATTTTTTCTACATAAAGATTTTTTATATTGTATGTAAACATATTTTTATGTGTTTATGCTTTATATTTTGAGATAACAAAACTTGGGTGTACAAACTTTGACAATAAATTAACGACACAATTAGACACCAGTGAATATAGCCCTTCTAACATGAATTATACTGTATTACATGAAGTATTGCAACAGGCCATTTAACTTTCCTTGCATTGTGCAGAAATAAATGAATATAGTGTGATGAGAGATGTGGGAATAGGAAAAAAATAATTTGTTAAACTAATGTATTTTACCACGATATATGATATGTTCTTTTACGTGAAGTTTTATGTATAGAATGAGCTCAATCTAGCATATGGTAAGAGTCAGGCTTAAACAAATGGACTTTGTATCTGGTGTTATTCACCCCATTATTTTCAAGAAAGTAATTACATATTCGTTGGAAATGAGTTGTTTCAACAATTTTTCCTTGTTTATGCTTCACAAGTTACATTAAATTGGAAAAAAATTCTAAAACCTAAAACTCCTATACAGGAATGAGAAGTGGAAAACTGAATATTGTCTAATATAATACTAAAATGTTATTATTTGTAGGTCATAATCGAGCAGAAGTACCTCCAATTTAAAAATTCTGCTAGAAGCTGCCAAATTCAGTAGCTGAAAAGCAGCAAGGGTGCCACAGATCCAGATGCCTACATCCAACCAGTAACAAAACTGAGTGTGCATTCCCAATAGATGTGTAAACTCATCATGTAAATACATATACACATATATGTGTGGCTGCATGCACAGTTCAACAGGGACCAAAACCACAGCACTCAGTAGTCACATGACCAGCCTGATCCTGGTTTATCAGGGTAAAATTTTGTTATCAGAAAGTATATGCAAATATGTATACAGCCATAAAGTATAAATCCCTGGGATCTGACTTTAAACACTCCATTGTGCCAGTGATTTGCCTCTGGATCCCACTCTGCCTAGCTCCTGAGGCCTTAGTCATGCTACATTGGCAGATACAGACCCACTGACACACCAACAAACACTACTCAAACACTAGGAACAGACTGTGCTCCCCCCGCAGTGGGCTGGCTTTAGTCCTTTGGTCTCTTCAGTGCTGACCCCAGGCTTGTCTCCTCTCCTGCTTACCCCCCAAGTAGACACATTCTCCCGTGAATTCTCTCCTGTGGCTGGTTCAGACCTATGGCCTTCCTGGATCTCTGACGCCCAGCAGTAGCTGGCCTGGCCATCCTGGTCCCTCCAGTAGCCAACTGTCAGACCTCATGCCTTTTCAGTATTACAGACGCCCATCAACTTACTACTCCACTCTCTTGTTGAAGGAGTTTGATGTTTGTTAGTGGCTACACTCGTAGACATTCGCATCCACTCACACTGTGCATGTTATCGTCTCTCCATGTGCTGGCAGCAGAGATACATGGGCTCTTATGGCCCCTCTCCATCTCCAGCTACTGTTCCCACCCATGCACACAGAAGAGGGAGTGCTTCACCCAAGAAAATAGATAGAAATGGAGTTTAATGAGAAGACAAAGCAGACTGAGCTGATCAGGAAATGGCCAGATGAATGTACCGATCAGCAGCCTCTTTACAGGCCACATTTTATTCCATTACCCTTTTATTTTCCACCACTCCTATATCCAGGCTGTGCCTCCAGACTCCTAGGTGTTGTGAGGATGAGTCTTTAAACATATAGCATAAGACTTTTTAACAATGTTTTGACATGGATTTAGGAGAGGCAGGTCTTGCCTGACCAACCTAATCTCCTTTTATGATCCGGTGACGCGACTCGTTGATGATAAAAAGGCTGTGGATGTTGTGTGTCTATAGCTTAGCAAAGCCTTTGACACGGTTTCCCATAATAAGATTCAGGAGAAACTCGTAGAGCACTTTATGCTGGGTTAGGAATTGGTTGGATGGACGAGCTCAGAGAGTGTTGGTGAATGGTGCCACATCCAGCCGGCAGCCGGTTGCTAGTGGAGTCCGACGGGGCCAGTGTTAGACCCGNGGAGAAGAGGAGGCTCAGAGGTGACCTCATTGCTGTTTATAACTGCCTGAGGGGAGGTTGCCGCCAGGTGGGTGTGGACCTCTTCTTTCAGGCTGACAACACCAGAACGAGAGGACATGGCCTTAAGCTATGCCGGGGGGGTTTAGACTGAATGTAAGGAAGAGGTTTTTCACAGAAAGAGTGATCACTCATTGGAATGGACTGCCCAGGGAAGTGGAGTCGCTGTCCCTGGAGGTGTTTAAGAGAAGACTAGATGAGGAGCTTAGTGACATGGTCTAGCTGTGGGGATGTTGGGCTGGATGGTCCTGTGGGTCCCTTCCGGCTTGGAGTGGCCTTGTGAGGGAACTAGGTTTATGTTCACAGCCCTAGGATGTGGGTTCGGTCTTTGTGTGGGCGTTAGCTGGGGAGTTGGACTAGATGATCCTTGTGGGTCCCTTCCACCTCGTAGTATTCTGTGATTCTGTGACATAGAAGAATAAAGAAAACCCCAAAGTCGACCATGATAAAAGGAACTTTTTTGTCATGAACCAGTAGTATAGAGCAACCATGATCAGATTGTGCCACCTTGTGGACTGTATCAAAAAGAGCTTTCCTTTAGTTCTGGGCTGAAACGATGCTGCAGGAATGGGCCAAAAACTCTGAGCCACCAAAAGGGAAATTGTTTTGAATTTCCTTACATTCTACTAGACACAAGGTGTTTTTGACCAGCACAGGGCAGGTTTTTGTCTGGCATCAATCTCAAGCAAACATGGACATATATCGTATCAGGAAAACTCATAAAACCTTGGTGAATTGTCTTCCTGTTATGTAACACTAGACAGAATAATTGCATTTCTTTACTTGCTTGGAGCTATATGTGTGAACAGAAGAATAATCTACCTTAAATTGTAAAGAAATAAAATTAAATACTTCCCTGAAATACAATACTACAGTCGAACAACAAATCTTTGTAGTAAAACAATAAACAGTACTGGAACCACAGAGTATGTCAGTGGTTGCAGTAAATGATGATTCAGAGACTGAAGTAAAAGACTAACTTGGTAAGAAGAGAGGGCTCATGTGAAAATTTGGGACTTTAAAAAATGTGGAGCTGTCTTTTAAGGTCTAATCTGAAAAGGCATCTATACAAAAAGGAGAACTGTATGTTTAATAAAGGAGTGAGAAGCTTGCTGTGTCACCTGAAACAGCTACAGCACTCAACAGGAAAAAACCTGTTGCTGCCAGAACATGAGAAGGCAGATGAAATCACTCAGTTATCACTTGAGAAAGCATTATTTTTCTAAGAAGAAATGAAATTTGAACATCTTTGCTTTATTTCATTTGTTCTAAGGGGCACATAGGTCTAGTGTGAAGTTTATCTCCCTGATGATGCAATATCTACCTGGAGGAAACCCTAGTCCCATGATTTTTCATCATCTGTCATCAACATATTTAGGATTCTGATCCATCACTGTCATTACCCAATTATTGAATGACTGACTGACACTCAATATCTATTCTCTGTCACTGTCATAATGCTTGAATTTCCAAATTCTATATTTTCTGATTTCTATAGCGGTCTGGATACAAAACATATGAAAAAATGATTAAAATTAAATATTTAAAATATTTTCATATTTAAAATATTTTAACTTACAAGACATCTATCTAAGCCATTGTACATTCTGTATGAGTTAAAGAATTTATACAAAGTCTTTCCTAACATCATTTTGAATATATCTTAGACTCATTAGGTAAGAGAAACATCACAGTATTAATGAGAACTTCCATGGGCAGAAATCTGTCATCCCTGTGAAATTAATGGTATCCGATATTATTTTCTATATTTTGATGTTGACAGGGAACTCCAGAATTTCTTCTAAACAGTGTCAGGATTCTTCTGTGAGACAGCCATGTTTTTTATTTTGTTCATTTTCATTCAGGAGCAAGAAGCTCTATGACTTGTCAAATAGCACAAAATGAGTAGGAAACATTGTTTTCTATTAAAACAGATGGTGCTGCTTAAAACTATTGCAACTTTTGTAGAAAAAGGCTTATTTAGAATGAGAGTTTTAAGAGGAGTATGACATAATACAGAGACAATGAAAACTAATGGTACACAAAGCTCTCATATATAGAAATAGGAAAGGATTTTACTAAGAACAAACAATTTTTTAATTGATAGATCAAATCTAAGAATGAAATGATAAGGTTTCTAACTGGCCTGTAAAAAGGCCAAACAATGTTGAAAGAATAAGTTATCATGCCTACAAACTCTCTTTTTTTTCCAAAGTAACATGCTACCCATCTCTTGGCTTTAATTGTGCCCACTGTTTCAGTGTTATGCTTTATCCTGAAAGCAGCTGCATTTCGTGTGAGTCATTCATTCCTAAAATGTCTGAATATTTTTTCACTGGATGTTTCCCAGGTTCAGCTGTGATTATGAGTAAGTTAGGTAGTTTCAAAACTACAGATCTTCTTCACCATGATGTATGTTTCAGGAAAATACTGTACCACAATACAAAAACACAAAATGCAGTTAAATTTCATCACAATAATTATTCAGTAAAAATGCTTTTCACTGGGTCAAAAAATCTCCAAAGAAACTCCTTGTTGCTCTGTTACTGTTTTGCGTGATCATCTTTTCCTATCTAAATCATGGCTAAATGACATTCTTGGGAGGAAAAACAAGCTTTTGGAAGAGTTATTCTCCTGTAAAATGCCTCCCCAAATTATGTCTCTTTGACATCCAAAATTTAATTTTTATAACTGAAAGACAAGCTCAGACAGCTCACTGGTGATTTATATCCTTACAGGGTTTTCCTTTAAATTGCTAATACAGTTATACCTCCTCCATCGCAAGGAAAGGGACAGGCCAAAGGCCTCGCGAAACATTAATCTCGCAAAAAACTGCAGGTCGTTAATATGCATGCAGGCCACGCCCATTGCTCCACCCCCCGGAACTCCAGAGCTCTGCGGACAATTCTTTGCTCCTTTCCGTAGTCTGTCTCGGCACAGGTGAGCAAAGGGAACCGTTTCTGCATGGATGCTGTGACCGCAGCCCAAACCCCGCGCCGCTCCCTCCCCCAGCCCNCATGCATCAGGCAGCTGGGCTCGCGGACTGCTGAATCATATTTGCGAAAAAATCATATTGCTTCGCAAATGGGCGAGGTCGTGAATGAGAAGTCCCAATACAGAGAGGATTCACTGTATCACCTTTCCTAAAACTGATCCTCCATGTTATGGGGGCCACAATGCACTTTGATTTTGGTAGTGCTGTTTGCGGATGGCTGTTAGAGCCAGAGTTAAATTTATGATATCAAAGTGGACATGCGTCTAGCTCCTCAATGCTTTTTTTGAGAGATTTCATAAATTTCTCTCCAGAGAAAATTTTTGTTGTTGTTTACACAGTTTTTATAAATACTGTGAGAACAGAATGATCTGATTTTTTACTCATATTGCATTGTTGGGGAACACAGAAGCACAGAATCTGCCAACTTGAAAGGGACCTACAGAGATGATATCAATGAGTTCCTCATCCAGTCTTTTCTTAAACACCTCCAGGGATGATGACTCCACCACTGACCTGGGCAGCCCATTCCACTGAGAAATCACTCTCTCTGTGAAAAAGCTCTTCCTAATATCCAGCGTAAACCTCCCCCTAAATCTCCTCTGGACACAGGAAAAAGCAATAAGATTGTTAGTGTCTTACACAACGGGGAGAGTAAGCATTATGTAAAGTCGACCATATCTGCCTTTTCCATTGAACTCTTTCTGGTCCTTTTGTTTCTACCCAAGCTTTGGCAACTCAAGGTGACTTTGTGATTTTCCATTCTTCAATGTCTCAATCTTATAAGCCACAAGGTTTCAGATATTGAGATGTTGAATGCTTTGTTGAAGGGCCAAATGACACTGAGGCCATTTTAATTAATTTTTAGGTCTATATTTTCATTAGGAGCTACTCCTGCCTACTTATGAAGTGGAGTTTTTGGAGATTTTTTTTTACAGTTTCTGGCAGAACACAGTTAAGTACAAGACTCTGAAACTATGTTACATTTTTAATCACAAATCAGATAACGTGCTCAGTGGTTCAACAATCAAGGTCTCTCTCTGTAATAATACTACAGGTACCACTATTGATCCAGATGAATTTGTACTCCCAATCTTGAATGTAAGGCAGACCCTACCAGGTCCTTCTGTCCTCCAATCCATACCTTAACTAGCAGCTTTAGAGATGACTCATCAGATAATTTTCTGAGCAGACATGGGAGGACCCAGACTCAATCCCCTCTAGATCCTTGGAAATTTTTTGGTTTTCTATTGTTCTCTGATGAAAACCCTATTAGATACTTCCTGTTCCAATTCTCTTTTTTTCAACTCAAAATTCGCAATCCAACTCTAGGCAGCTCAACCTGTCCCAAGAAAAATCCAGATTTTTTCTGTTGCTGAGGATAGGTAGGTAAAGTCAGCCTGCTCATTTTATTGACTTTTCTTGAAAAGAAGTGATTAATCATCCAATCAGAGGGTATTTTCTCTGATTTTATCTGACAATTAGATGTAGGTTGTCATCACCATACAAGAATCTTTCAAAGTATATTCCTGAGAGCTGACAATACTAGTTTTTTTCAAAAGACACAGTACTTATCTTTGTCTTCAAAATTGGAAAGTGGAAGCATTCTTGCTGATATTAATTCCTCTATTCCTTATTCCCCTCACTATTTCTTTTGGTTGGCTTGTTAATGAAATTTCCTCAGTATTGTCTATTTTTAAAATCTCAATCCATGCCCTGTCAGGACAGCCTTACTTATGCCTTAGGACTGTTCCCTGATCAGTCCAGAACCCTGGCTATGATCAGGTGTCTTAACTGAAAAGTTAAGATGTCTTAACAGTCTTAACAGTCATTTTCGGTGTACACTTTTTAGTTTCACATTTTATTCTTACTATGCTTTCTGTTTTAAGTTTGACTGGCCCAAGTCAAGTTGTCATATTGTTGAATGCTTTGTTTTTGTAAGCTGTCTGTTCCTTAATATTTTCATCATCTCTCATAATTTTATTTCCTGATCTTTGTAATTATTCAGATCATGATTCTAAGTCCATGTGATTCAATTTACTGATGCAGATTTCTGCATGCTAAAAATCTGCTTCGAGATTCCTGCATCTTAGATATGCTTGTCTTCTATGTCTTTTACAGAATAAATGAGGAGTTATTCTACTGATAGTTTCACCAGTGCAAACCTGAAAGCATGCATGCACATTCTTTCAAGAAATACCAAGCTGCTTGTACTTATTAGTAAATGATTTTCTACATCTGGAATTTCTGTAATCCCTCCATGCTTGGATATGTGTCCACAACTCCTAGCCCTTGCAGCACAAGACTTATTAAGTTTACTCTCCCTAACAGCAAGTCATCTGAGAGCAGTAAAAATTAATGACCCGCAATAGAAAATGGCTCAATTAATTATTCACTAGTTTCCAAAGGACCATAATTGCATTTCCATTCTCTGTGGAGCTCTCCCATTAGCTTGCTGAAGGACTGGGCTGCTCCGTGGTGTGGAGATTCCAAGTACAGAAGTTTGTGTGGATGCTCAGGAGAGGTGGGGTGGCGGTGATTGTCAGGGGTGGTTAGGGTGGCTATGTGGGTGAGGGCAAAGATTTGGATGTTTTATGGCTATAGAGAGTGGGAGGATGACTAGAATTGCTGCAATAGGAAGGAAAAGATACATGGAAGGAATGATTACTGTAGTCTTTCACCTGAGCAAAATTCTGTAGTTAATTTGGGACAGAAATTCTCTTGGACTCATGGATGTGCTGAGGGAAGTGCAGCTTTCATGATGTGCCTTTTATCTCTTGCCCACTCAAACCTGATCAGGTACCTATTTTGCTTTTGACTACTCTTCTACTTAAGGTGAGGTGAGACAAACAGCTTGCTGCCAGAACCTTCTCATTACAGTAGTAAGTAATGGGCCTGCTCTAATGAACTACAGCTCAACAAGGAAGGTGAGGATGACAGACCTGGTAATTATGTACCCAACAAAATGTCTTTAAGCCTCCAATACTGCTGTCACAGGAAGTGCAAAGAAAATCATCAAAAGAAAAAATATGGATGACTGGAAGTTTGAACTTTTGCTTTTCAACCTTGTATTTCCTGCACCATTCAGGGAAAAAACATTAAAAAAAAATAAAAAAGGAAATAGGAAATGCAAGCAAATCACCTAGTCTCATTGTAATTTGCTAGTATAGTACTTAAGTACAACTGAGCTGGGGCTGCCATATAGGATTAGGATGCCTTGGGGAAAATAAGAATCATGAATAACAAAAACAAGCAAGCTAAATTGGCATACAAGACATAATCACTCGAATTTTGTGGGAGTTTAGTTCCAGAAAGCTCCCATGAAAGGTGACTTCTGAGAAGTAGCGGAAAATACATATGTAAATAAAGCCCTGCCTACTCCCTCAGTCCTCGTGAGCACAGGGACACTTTCCCTGCCGTGCCCTGCACCATGTGCCAAGAAGGGGTGGGCCGCAGCTAGTGGTGGGGCTCGTGTGGCACAAAACGATAGGTACCATGCCACACCATATCTGCTGTCCTCACCCTACCACCGAACAGCGGCCCCCTGCTCTGCAACAGCCCCAGGTCACAGCGGCACCCCGTGCTCACAGGGCAGTCCAATCCTGCCCTGCAGAACAGCAGAGGCACACACTGCACATTCATGACTGTTCAGTGCTCACATGACATGGGAAAAACCTGCTAATGAATGAGCAAGGACAAAGACATCTTTGCAGGAAAAAAAACTAGGATGCATTGAAACCACAAAACATGACGTGCAAAGTAACACAGTATCACAGTGTGGATAAGGTTGGAAAAGACTTTGAAGATCATCTAGTCCAACCTATAATCCAACTAAAACCTAACATCTATAACATTTATATCATGACCCTCAACTCATTCAGCCTACCTTTAAACACTTCCAGGGACGGTGATTCAACCACCTCTGTGGGCAACACATTCCAATGCCAGATTGCTCTTTCAGTAAAAAACTTTCCTAGTGTCAAGTCTAAACCTCCCTTGCTGGAGCTTAAGACCATGATGTCATGTTCTATCTCCAATGGCCAGAGACAAAAGACCAACCCCTGCCTGCCTAGAACCCCCTTTTATGTAGTTATAGACAGCAATAAGATCACCCCTGAGCCTCCTTTTTTCCAGGCTAAACAGACCCGGTAACAAGGGATTACTGTATTTCAGATATTCAGGAGGTATAAATACCCTCTAAAAGCTTATCTGCCCATTCCACACCTATTATGGTATCTTATTATGTTTAGGGATATTTTCATTAATAACAATATGTTTGGATTAGGGTCATGTTGCATGATAAATCCATTAAATTCTGTGTGATAACATGGGACAAATACAATTTTGTTTTGTTCATGCATTGGAAAGGTAAATGAGACACATGCTGCTCACACCAGCAAACTGATGTCTGTGAAAGAGAAGTGTTTCTCAGTGTGAACAAATAAATCTGTGAACAATTTTTCCACACAATTATAAATTTCAGACCATACTAGGGAGTGGAAAGAAGGGATTCTGTTTCATTCTTGCGTACTGTGTGCAGTTCTGGGCTCCCCAGTTTANGTTAGATGGTGAGTTGGACTAGATGATCCTTGTGGGTCCCTTCCAATTCATAGTATTCTGTGATTCTGTGATTCTGTGATTCTATCTTTTCAACAACAGATAAGATATTCAACAGCAGGAGATTATTTTTTTTGTCCAATACTGGTAGCTGAAATTTGCAGCTCAACTGCAGAACTCTATCAGGTATTACAAAATTGTTAAAATAAAATTTTGTTGTTATATTGAATTGTGTTTTGCTGTTGCTTCTTTCTCTCCCTTTACTCTTCTTACAGTAGAAAGAATAGGACAGTAATCTGAACTAAGGTAATGAGTTTACTGAATGTCATAATTCAGCACTGCTGGTCTCAGGACTTTCAGGTGAGCAGAAGTGGATACAAAGACTCTGAGGCCTATTGCTCTTTCCTTTTATCTCTAACATCATAGCCAAACAGAAGGAAATATTGTACGCTATAAACATAATGACAAATCTCTTTCCTATATTGCATACTTTTGCACTCCTGGCAATTTTGTCCCTTGGATAAACATTTTCCACATTCTGGAAAGCATATTGGTGGGTTTCATTTTCATCTTCTGAATGGGGAGTGGTTCACAGGATGCATTTGTAGGAGAACAGAGAACAAAGAGGGATTTGCTGGCTTGCCAACTCTACTTCTCTGCCCCTATGCACAAAAGTGCAAGTTTGGGGTTTTCAAGTTAGGGTCCAAATTGCTAGTGTCATGTAGGTCACCACAAAATATCAATCTCACTGCTAGATATGAAACAGTGAGAAATGTAGTTCATTAGTGTCTGTTAGGCTCAAAGGGCTCATCTTTTCCCCCTCACTCTTTCACAAGATGACACCCATTACTGTGGTCTGCAGCTGGACCCCCACAAGCCCCATCATGCCAACTCTCAGCACCATACTCCCTAGTTATCCCTTGGCTGTGGGAATATAATACCAAGATGCTAAAGCTGTCTTCTGGCCACACAACTCAGTACTTCCTTTAGGAACCACTGCCCTGAGGCACTGCCTCTTTTAATTCCTCCCCGCCTTACTTAGACATATACACATAAATACACACAGATTTCAATATCACAAATACCATAAAATGATCAGTAATCTGAAAATGTTCAACTAGCAGAAAAGGATCACTATCTCCTGCTTCTTTTTTGGGGTCTCAGTTATCTTTCACTGAATAATGTACGATTTTCATATTAGAGAAAAAATCTGTGTCAAGGTTTTAGACAGTAGGAGGTGTAATTGAGCCTAATGGATGAGAGATCGTTAAAAAAGTATACCAATTCTACCAATTCTACTGGAAACATATATGCAGTGAACCCCCGGGTCTTCGTGGGTTTGATCTTTGAGTTGTCAATCCTTTGCAGTTTGTTTTTCGTGAAAATTCACATCTGAGCATGCAGAGAGTGAGCCACCCAAGATACACAGCTCATGAATATGTAAACAAGCCCTGCCTGTTACCCTGACCCCTCAGCCTCGAAGTACTGGGAGGCGTTTCCAGCACTGCCTCATGCCGTGTTATGGGGCAGGGGAGCAAAGGGAATCTCTTCTTACCTCTTCCGGCCCAGGGAATTCCAGGGATGGCCACGTTGCCACCACAAGGCCTCCATGTCTTCCCAAGATGTCAGACAAGGGGGGACTTGGAGAAAAAAGCAAAATGTGTTGCTGTGGGTTTGAAATGTGGAGGCACAATTACCAAACAACGGAAGAGTAACCATTAAATGGTAATACAACTTTATTGAATATATACAGTCATACCTCTGTAATTTGTACTGTCATATTCACAGCCTCAGCAATTCAGGGAAGTTTTTTCTGCCATCCTTACTCAGTGATTTGCAGAGCCGTGTATAGTTCTGCGGGACGGTGTGGCCCTGCACCACCCCTGCCAGGAGTGAGGAAGTCTTAAACTGTAACACATGGCACTGGAGGGGTCCTGTTCCAGCCACTGGCAGCCAGCCTGGACTTGCCAGCGCATATGCGCATATGCATAGCCCCAGGCAAAGCACTGCTGCAGGGCAGCACCTGTGGTAGCCACTGTAGTTAAAGTGCAAAAAATCCAACTATGACAATCCCCACCACTGCAAGGGGGCCTGGGATATTGCAGGCACAGCATCAGCCTCCCCAGCCTGCCACCACCACCACTGCCAGCAGCAGGGCATGGTTGGGCTGCCAGTCGCACCCACCACAGTGCCAGCGCCCACTGCTGGCTCCGCTCAATCTCAACCAGTACCGCCACTGAGAGGCACGGCTGCTCACCCGCCACAGCAGAAGCCCCCCCAATCTCGGTCCCAACCGTGGGTCCCATGCCATGGTGGCAGCACGAGCATTGGAGCCCCGTGGCTCATCCCACTCTGTGCCACCCCGGCACCATCTGTCCACATGACCCTTGTGTGCAGCCCACCCCGCACCGGCAAATGAAAATGGCATGTAATTTCAAAGGTTAAAAAAACCCCCCAATTTATCCCAAGACATAACAATATGGTTTCAGAGCTTTGAGTTGTGTATTGGATCTAAAACCATTGTACGTGTTCCAGTAATCACAAAAAGTATTCCTAATATACCCAGTGACACTGTCTTCTTGATCATGTAATGGTATACAACCAGCAATGAGGAACTTCCTTTTTATGTTATATCTTTAGGATTTCACACCTCACAAAAAAAATGAATATCTGAAATTCTCATGCAATTCCTACCCACAATTCTTTCCCTGAAAAATCTGGGGAAAAATTAGTAACACTCAGAGAAATTAATGTCTTTTCTAGGGTGGTGGTGTTACTTCAGCCACATTTCTTTCTGTTCATAGCAGGTACATCCTATTGAAAGATGTGTTCTCATACAGCCAGCATGTGGTAGTAGGCTATTTAACCTCTAGCAGGTAAACAAGAAATTTGCTGTCTGAATTTGATGTGAATCATTAAAGACAGTAAACAGAAGTTGTAGTTTTTCTGTCTTTTGTCGTAAGACCAGTGTTTAACATTGATAGCTTGAAGGTAGACAGGAACATTTTTCATCACTGGTCAAAGGAAAAAATTCCTGCGTTTTTCTTCATGCATCCGGAGAGCTGTAAAACTACCCAAGGACAAATACGAGGCTGCTGAAATATTAAACAATTAAAGGAAATCCCAGTCTAAATCATAATCTCCAGATGGAAAGTGTAAGAAAAAAGAAAAGGTTTCACTGGATGTTCATTCTAGTCTTTCTAATTTTTTTATTTTGTCAGGGAACTTTGCTTACATTTGAAATAAAAATGTTTTGCAGGTTCATGCAGGAGAATTCAGCATATATACTTATGTTTCCTCAGAAATTTCAGTAAAAAAATTTCAATAAAAGTGAAAATAAGCAACTGAAAAACTGAAAAGTAGTTTTCAGCAAGTTGCTGTTCCACCAGCAGTGGCGGTGACTCCGCTTCACCACCCTCCTCCGCAGGCTCCGCCGCTTCACCATCCCCCTGGCATGGCCACCACAGCAACCGATACACAGCAACACAGTGCCAAAACGGCACTGGGAAGTCGTGTGAGGGTGCGGGGCAAATTTGCATATTAATGAGCCGCCATTCAACGTGGAAGTAGGACTTCGTGGAACCCAATTAAGACCATGGGTCCGCAATATAGGAGACCTGACTGTACTAATATATCAATGGAGCGAGCATAAATGCCTCAGAGAAAGCACCTGGCACTCTCAGAGCAGGCTGGTGATGATGTTAGTTCCTCCCCACGGCTATGCATGTCCAAGAAAGCAGGTGAGTATTTTGTGTATGCTAATTTGTGTACCTATGGTTTGGTTGCCTACATTTTTTCTAATCCATGATGGTATCCATCACATTTATTTTCCCTGGAAGTTATTAACTTTCTTCAGGATTAGGGCTAGTGCTGCTGTTAATTCAAAGCTCTTCCCCAAGTTTGGTCAGTGCATTCAAAAACTTTAAGGACAAAATTCAATTCCTCTTTTCAAGGTTTAAAAGACTGCTCATTTCATTGGAATTCAACTCACATCAGCAATATATTTGATCACTCATCATTTAGATACACACCATTTAGATACTCCCATCAGTCAGAAGAGACAGTAGGTTATATGTACTTGCCAGTACAATAAATGATGATGAACATTTTTGCCCATGAGGGTACCTTGAGTGACAATGATTTTATTTTCAAGAAAAATACTTCTGCATAGAGAAAAATGAAAGAACTAGTGGGGTTACCAAGAAAATATATTCCTGCAATACTCGGAAATAAAAGGAACAGAAACAAAATTAATCTAAACCAGTCATACCTCCCTATTTTCGGTTTACGGGCAGAACCTTTAATCAGTGAATACAGATCAGACATTAATACGGCAAATTATTGCCAGAAATATGGCAACTTTGGAATACTGTAACATCCTGGGCTCCTTATGGCAGGGAGGAGTGTGGGAGTTGGATTTTTTTCACTTTAACTCCAGCAGCTAGCACTGGCAGGAGTGCTTTGTCTGAAGCTATGAATATACACATATGTATAAATGTATTCAGTAAATTAAAGTCACTTAATTTTGTCATTTCACAGTTTACAATAATTCAGTTTTGTTGTATTTACATGCACTCTTAAAGCAAAGTTCTAACCCTAGTCATAGTTATTTAATTTGTATATTTTCATCACCTTCTCTGGAGTCTGTGTCCCAGACAAACTAAATAATCCCAGAATTTTTTATCAAGTTACATCTTCCTCACAGACATCTGAAATTCAAACTTTTTCATTTAACTGTTTAACTCATTATTTGAATGTTATTTTAAATATTGGCTTTGAAAGCCATCAGTTCTCTATTAATCAACAGGATATCTTTACTCAGTGTTTTTAAAAATCTGGTTCATGCAAAAAAAGTCCTAAACAAAACAAAAAAAAAATCAACATTAATATTATGCCATACCCAAATCTTAAGACTGGAATATTCTTAAATTTAAGGGATTCTAGATTTCATTGTAAAAAATAAATGCAGCCAATTGTGTTTTGGGGTTTTTTTGTTATAATGCACGAACCCCCTCTCATACAATGCTTCAGAGAACATGCATTCACCATTAATTCTGGATCTGTATCATTAACTGTCTTTGCTATTTCCTTTGTAGAGTTTTTATTATTACTATATGTTATATATAACAGCGGTAGCTATAATTCCATCAAGGAATTAACACTGCATTGTGCTAAACCTGTCAAAGCAATTAGCTTAAAGGCTGTGTTCCAGGGAACTCATATTTTAGAATGGGGTGTGGAAAGGAAAAGCATTACAGTTACAGTGTCAGGCCCAGTTGGTTTCCTCAAACCAGCTGAAGAACAATGAAGAATACTTAAGAATCCTTATACCCTAAATTAATATCCTGATGAATTAGTGTTTATTAAAAGACTTTTGATTACTCTCTTTCTTATTGAAAATTCCTACTAAATACAAGTGCTTTTGGATATTTAAGGAAGGTCTTCAACATAGAAAACCCTAAAAGGAAAGAGAAAGGAATTTTCATCTCTCTAGGCCTTTTTTGGGTTCATAAAGTTTCAGAGAAGGAGGTGATTTGGTATTGTTCTGAGTCAGTTTTCTCTGGCTGAGGAAATGACGAGAAGGAAACTATTTCCCTGTCTCGGGAACCATGTGGTGTTCCATGATAAGGCGAGCACTTACTAATTCGAGTCCAGAAGCAGGAAGTGTGATACATCCATTTCCTTTCAGGCAAACAACACAGTTGTGTGGCAGCACAAAAGCTTTGCTTCTAGTGCAAAATCTCAAATCTTCAGAAAACTATTGGACATATCATTCTGTATTTGCTATTTGGATGTTATGGATAGAAACAGTACTTACTCTACAACCTCATTGCCACCAAAATTTTGGGGTAAGGAGATAATTTTTTTCTAGAATATCGTTAAAGTAGACGTTGATATTGCTAATGATTCCCTTAAAAATGACCTTAGATCATTTGAAGCTTCATGTTGGATGCAAAAAGTTAATAATAGATTTTGTGTTTCTTGCAGTGAAAAGATTGTTTTCCAAATGTTTCTTTGACAAAGTTTTATCATGTTTTTAAATGAATAACGACAGCAGGAGGTGCCAAGGCAGAATTGATTGTTTCACAAAGTTCATTACTGAAGTCAGTTGAAAAGGTGTCTATTGACTTCAGTATGTTTCAGATCACGTAGACATTCTCAACCACTTAATGGGTGTACCTAGACAGCAGACATGATCTGTTTCATCTTCTGATGAAAAAGAGATAACAAAAACTAAACATGTTGCAACCTTTGGAATAAACTCCTATTCCACCGAAACAAAAAGTTCCTTGTAATTTGTTGTGGTACCTCATGGATTTTACTTTTTTTTCCCTCAGTGTATATTTTGCTTATTATCTATTATGATGATTTTCTTTAACTCAAATCTGGAAATGGTACATTAACTTAAATGTATAGTGTAAGGTGGGGGTATACCTTATACTCAAATTAATTCATGGTAATTCGATTAATTGGTTTTATCCTAAAGGATTCTGTGCAACTGCTGTCGAAAATCTTTCCCTCCAGAAAGCTCTATTGCTGGCTATGTTTAACATTAACATGCATTAGCAATTTGCATTAGACTGAATCATATTATCTGGTTTTGTCCATTATATTATTATTATTGACAAAGGTCCCTCCAAGAATCTGAGCACAATTTAAAACTAAAAATAATATGCATTAGCAGAAGGGGAATTTGGTTACATAGAAATGCCCTGGGAAAAGACTGGGAAAAATAAAAACATACAAGAGGATGGAAAAAAGTTCTTTTTTCTTCTTAGCACAAGGAACAAGAATGCCATCTATGTTTCCTGCAGTGACACATATATTTTCCTATGAGTTCCATGAGCAACTCATTTAATTTTTGTGTGTCTTGAACTAAAGAGTAAGTTAATGATACTTGACATCTTGGATAAATACTTACAGATTAACTGCGGAAAAATTACATTTATTACTGTTTCAGAGTTTCTTATTGTCTGGAGGTTGTCTGCTGGATTCTGAAGAACAACAATCAATTTTTTAGGGTGGAGATAGATGTAATTCTAAAATGGCTCTTTCGGGGAAAAAAATTATTCCATTTGACAACACAGAGCAGGACACACATGATCTGTCTTATTGCTGAAAGGGCTTTTCGTTATCATTGCCTGTCTGGCTTAACTGACACTGTATGCAGCTCTGATAACATCCTATTTGCTTATGTTCTGATAGCAGATGAACCTCAGAGCTTGGGTTTTTGTAAGGAGCTTGCATGGTGTATGGAGGGGAGAATGCCTCTTATATTTTTCTTATTTTTCTGATTGATTTTAGAAGAGTGAATAGTGTTTCCTGTTCCTTTCCTGTAGGTATATCATATATGGTAGATTAGGAAGGGTCACTGTATAGTCTCTGTCAGAAGAAATGAAGACAATTGACACAAGCTCATTGTGTGGAAACTTCACTTAAAATGATAGAAATGTATTTTCGGACATCCTGGAAGTACATGAGTGGAGTTAAAAATAAAATTACATGTCATAGATATAAAACAGATTTTGCTCTTTATTAAATGAGAATGCAGTACTTGAAACAGTGATTTTTTATGACGTAGCTTAGAGACTGTTTTCTAAGCCACCCACCAGGTAGTGCTGTGAGCGTTACTACATTACCAAGATGCAGATACTTTTCCATGCATGTTTGACTTCTCAACATCTTCCATGGACTCAGACAAAGTGTAAATTTCAATATGTATGCAAAGATTTGCTGAGAGGCACTGAGTTTGTGAGGAAAAAAAATCAGTGCTTTAAAAATAGCCAAAGCAACTATTTATAATCATATTTAATCTCTTACAGCTTTATAAAACATTTATTGTCTAACAACTAATTCCCTATGCTGGAAAATATACCGGCATACTGTTTTCTAAAGCTGTCCAGTTTCCAGTGGTAACTTCATACTCTAAGTGTCACACAAAAGTGAGTCTAAGAATTTTAGAACAATGAACAAACTAAACTATCCTCTGTTTATTTATGTGTGAGTACATATAAATCTTTTTACACTTGCTCCAGGCTAGTGGAAGTGTCCATAAATAAAGCTGTGTAGATAAAAACAAAATATAAACACCTTTCATTCTGTGTGAGTTGTCTCAACAGTTTAAACCATCTCTCTCTACTCATGCAGAAACCTTAACAAACAATAATAATATATTTTTTTAATGTACACTTTTTTGGAAGCTCTGTGTACAATCAGTGATAGACTGCAGAGACAATAACATCCTTAGCTGCAAATCTTGCAGGAATTCTTCTTTAAATTCAGACATCATCATCATCAATCTTCAGTGTTTTTGGAATCCGAAATTATGCAGTGGGGGAAAACAGAAGAAATAAAAAAGTAGTTTTGCTGTCCTAAAATCAATTCTGCTAGTTAAAAAACAACAACAACTTCTCTTCAGGTTTAAATTCATGAGTTTTATGATAGAACACCAGGACCTGTCAGCACATGTTCTCCAAGTAATGTGTCATAAGCACAAAATCTGCACCCTGATTCTCACTTTGCTAGAGCTGTTCCCTGCTACAGATGTTGTGTGAAGTCTTTGTAGACATACATGCCTATCTCAGATAAATTGTCTGAGCTACTGCAAGGATGCAGGAGCTCATTTCTTTCAGGTGTCAGATTTTGTGAAGCCATGTAACCTCTATTCACCCTCTATTGCAGTGGGAATTCACAGTATGGTACTTTGGGAGAGGTAAGAAAAGAAGCACTTGAAGTCCACCTCTTCTGAACTTCAGCACTGTTGATATCACATGGAACCATAGACAAAGAGTCTGAATTGCAATTTTTATTGTAGTTTCAAGAGGTTTAACAATAGCTGAGTGATCAGGTCTGATACCTACTCATCAACTAATAATCTCACTTTTTACTGTTTTCATATAGTCTTTATTCAGTTAATTTTGATTTATAAGGTAACAGTGGAAGCAAAAATGTTTCCATTTAAACCAGGAGTGCATGTCTTGTAATTCCTAAAAGCATTTTCAGTTGTACACAAGTAACTACAATAAATGATTTCAAGGCCCTTGTATTTCTCAGTGCAGAGAGTAATACAATTTCAGATCAGGAAATTAAATCTAAATGGTACATTTGATCAATATGACAGCAGGAGAGAGAAAAAGTGTAAGTAGATTTTAATCAACATAAACTCAGATCCCTAGACTGTCTTTCAGTCTAGTTATACTCCAGTGTCTTTTTAAAAATGCAACATTAAAATTTAACACCTCAAAAATATTAAGGGAAATTTTTCTTTTCTTGAATCAGAATCTAGGGTGTTATTAGTTTGGTGTGTGGAAATAAGGCCATATATCAGCTGGCTTCCAGCATTTTAAGATTGCAAATTGCCTGGCACATACTACAAGCATTATCACTTGGATTTATAAGATACAATGGCACCCATGTTTTTAAATACATCAAATTTTGTCTTATCTCTCCTTCAACCCACTAGTCTTCTCCTTAAAACGTGTCTATTGATTTGAAAGAAGTCAGACTACCTACTCTGCTGGAAATTATGGTCATTAGCTATGAGCATATTCCAATGTCTGACGCTATGTTTATCATGTTACTGGTGTAGCAATAATCACGGTTAAGGACTTTGCGTCATCCTCTTTATGAACTAGAATAATACTTGTGAAGGGCAGCACTGACAGAATCAGTAACACAGCTGTCAAACCCTGCCAAGTGCTACCTAGAAAGCCATGGGACCTGATTTCTCTTCTGTGATCCCTCATGGCTGACAGTCATGGAAGGGTGGAAGCACAAGCAACAAGCCCAGTCCAGTTCTTTGCAAGTGAGAAAAGAAGCATTTGTGGTGGCATGTGCGGTGACTAGGTGTCCTAGTTTGGACACTATTGGGGTTGTTTTCAAAGAAAAATGGACGAGAGACCATTAAGAGAAAACACCAAATTTAATGAGAGAAATATATATATATTTATTCGAATGTATGAAAAAGGTATGTGTATGAATCAAACTGACACTGGCAAACAATGGAAAAATACCCCAACCACCCCCAAAAACCACCCACACAAACAGAGTATCCCTCACCAAAACACCAATACCCAAAAGAAAAGTCCCAACAGCAACAAAATACAGATAAAAATGGTAGAGATGTCCACTGGCTGTCGTCAGGGAAGGACAGGCATTAGCGNCAACAGCAACAAAATACAGATAAAAATGGTAGAGATGTCCACTGGCTATTGTCAGGGAAGGACAGGCATTAGCGAGGGGCAATGGATGATGCAGCTGGGAGAAAACGGCAGCAGGAGTGAGATGCAGGAGCCAGAGTGGCAGATGATCCCGGCAAGGGCGAGAGAGAGAGAATCTGTTTTGCGCTGTAGCTTTTAAAACTCTTGAGTCTCTCCCCGGTAGTGTCCTCTCTGTCTAATGGGGTAACGCTCTGAGCTGCTGATCTTGTCTGTCTTCCGGTAACTCCGGAAGAGCCGGTGTGCCACGTCCTCATCATGGCTGCCTCTAGCTGCCTCCACACAGCTAGGAGCCGGGCAGGTGCACTGCTGCTGCTGCTTGCCGCGCTGCTGTGGCAGTCCGGGACCTGTCTGCTGTGCCATTCTGCTCTACACCACTGGCACCATGCTCCTGCCCATGCGCTCCCATGGCTCCAGCACTCTGGCGGTGGGGAGGGGGGCCGACCAGGACGCGGGCAGGGCTGCGCCACACTACTGCCCCCGCCCCATCCCAGGAGAAAATGGAAAAAATTCAAAAAGAAAACCAGGTACATGTGTGTTAAATCCCCTCTCGTCCTGGAGGGGATTGGGGGGGGAAGAAAGAGGGAAAGGAAAAAAACCGGTCAAAACTTTTCCTCTGTAAACATGTAAAAAAGAAACCTCTGACACCAAACCCATGACACTAGGTCAAGCCTGTTGGGTTACACCTTGATGTCTGCGTCAGCACATTTCCAGCATACCCACTGGGTGGTCTCTTCTCATTCCCCTTACTCCTCTTCATACACTTTGTACCCTTTACGTTGAAACTTCAGCAGCAACAAGTAAAGACTCTGGGAGCTGCCCCAGCTGTCCAGCTGGAATTGCGCACACAGAATTTAAGAGTCAGCTGTGGAGCACTTGACAGTAGATGTGGCAGTGTTAGCTTCTACCAGGCCATTACTTTTCACAGCTCGATGGCTGGAAAAGACCAATGTCTTCAAACTAGAGTTCCCATGGCGGTCTTTGTCCTGGTAGACCTCGCATATCTAATAGGTCAGAGGACTTCATTAGCTGAAAGTGTTTAAGTCCTTGGCTGGCAGAAAGGAGGAAGTGAATGTGTGGCATAGAAATATTTACACATGCTTTACACCACTGGAGATTTTTTCTTAGCAGAGAAAATTTTCAGAATTGAAGTGGAAAAAAGAGGAAGGGAAACAAAAGAAAATTAGAGCTTTGGATTCAGGTGTATATCAGCTGAACTGTACTTCCTGAACTGGTATTTTTCTTTTCTTCCATTCATTTTCCTCTTTTTAAATTTTTACCCTACTGTGCATATTCTTCCTGATATTTTAGTTCATGACAATGAGACAAAATACAGCAAGGTGGTTGCAAACACTGCATCAACTAGAGTTTTGATTGCAGTTGGTCTCTTTTTTTTTAGTCAATTCTCTGTGATTTGGACAAATCTCTGTAATTTTAGAAGTGCAAGACTTGTCAGCATATCACACATCATAAGGACCTTATAGCACAAGGAGTCAATATCTTCACAGGATATATGATATCTTTCTGCAGAGTCTTTGTGTTAGATCACTGATACCTGCAAAAGTTTGGAAATGGGATGTGAACAAGTGAACTTCCTTTTGAAATCATTCTGCTAGAGTCAAACAACTTTTGACTTTACAACCTCCTGTTGTTGGAAACAGCCATAGTTGAAGAGGAGAGAGGGGGAGAGGCAAAATGCTTTCTTCATACTTCATAATGCAGTACTGGTTTAGTGTTGTAGGGAATAATTCCCTTGAGTGATTATCCAAAATAACAGGACACTCCAAAATAAGACCTAAAATGAGGATAGAGATTTTAGTGCACAAATATGAGTATTGCAATAACCTAAAACACTGTGTTTTTTATGACTAGGTAAACAGTTCTCCATTCATAGGACTACTGGGGACAACTAATGAAAACTGTATTACAGCAATAACTGACATTGCTAATTTTTAATTTCTTTAACCTCATTGCCTTTTAGCATTCAGTTAACATTATACAGAAAATAGATAAAATTACCCAATAATAATAAAAATTAAAAGCAAGCCAAACTCATTGCTATTTACAACTACCTGCGGGGAGGTGGCAGCCAGATGGGTGTGGACCTCTTCTTCCAGGCTGATGACACCAGAACGAGAGGGCATGGCCTCAAGATACGC
>WEKX01020928.1:0-14035 GCA_013390025.1 Pitta sordida | reverse complement strand
ACCCTGCCTTGTGGGGAGAGGGCTCGCAATGGTGGCACCGTGCTCCCATCCCTGACCTGGGAAACTGCCCCACCAAAGTGAGGCAAGCGAGGTCGGACAAGCACTGCGTGCTGGGAGGGGCAGCTGTCGCTGTGCCAGGAAGAGGCTTCTGTTCCCCCGCCCTCTGGGACTGTACGGGCAGTGCTCCCTCTCCCAAAACCGGTGGATGTTAAAGAGAAGGAAACTCTGATACCGACCTGAATTCCCCCCCCACTGCCAGGGACACTCCTTCCCCGCCACAGAGGAATGGTGAGCATGCGTGATGGCAGAAGCCAGGTGTCTGGATCCCATCTGACTCGGGAGACACCCCCCCGGTGGTCTGTGGGCTTCTCCGGGCTGGTGCAGCCACGCGCTCGCAGCCTGGGCCCCACACCGCTACTCCCTCCCCCAGGTTCTCGTGCCCGGGCGTCCTGGCATGGCATTGCCATGGGGCCAGTACGCCACGCCGGGGCTACCAGCGCCCAACACCCAGCCTGCTGGGGCTGCCGGTGCAGGCTGCCAGCACAGGGCAGGGCTGGGGCGCCCGGGTGCAGGCGTTGGGGTCAGGGGGCGGCAGTGCGGGGTTTGGGCTGTGGGCGCGCTGGGAGGCCCACAGATTCTCAGGGAAGGAGGGGGCAAGTCTCCCGAGTAGAGGGGGCTCCCCCATGCTCAGAGAGCCTGAGGGGAGAAGCAGAAAATTGTCTGCAGTGCTCCGGAGTGCTGGAGGTTGGAGCAATGGGTGTGGCCTGCATGCATATTAATGGCCTGCGCTTCTTTGCAAGTTTGGCTTTTTGCGAGGCCCGTGGTATGACCTGTTCCTCGCAAATGAGGGGGTATAACTGTATCTGAGTTCTTTGGTCAGGAGCCTGTACTAATACCTTTCCCATGTCAGAAACAGACATATATACAGTAATCCCTTGCTACTTTGCGCTTTGAGTTTTGCTCCCTCACATCGTCACAATATTTTTTTCAGTGAAGACACCATAGCCTTCCCTTGATTCTTTGCAGCGTTTTTCCATGTGCGCGTGCGCAGTCTCTCTGCTGCCCCATTGGGTGGAACTGGTCTGCACCAGGCTGAAGGACTGTCATGCCCTGTGGGGCAGAGAGGCTCGCTCAGGGATCGCCCAGAGTCCTCCCCTTATGAGTGCTATACAGGTTTCTTGGTGTCAGTGCTTTATGATGACTGCTTGCTGCGGGGCCGTGGCTGGTCTTCCTCCACGGGCATGGGCCCATGGCAGCCGCTGCTGCTGCCAGTGGGCGGGCTGAGGTGCCCATGGCAAGGGAGCCCCGGGACACCGCTCATGGTGGGAGAGGTGGGGAGGGTGGCGGGGCTGCATGCAGTGGTGGCACATAGAGCCTGCCCAGCTTGTGCCCTTTGGAGTTGCCAGCTCACTTTTCCTTCTGGTTCAGATTCCTTACAAAGACTCCAGAGCCACAGCAAGAACCAATTTCCAGGGCGGGTGTCTTGCCTCTGAGCCATCCCAGGANGAGATGGGGGTGGCTTATTTGCATATTCATGATCCGCTTATCATCGCGGAGTCCAGACTTTGCAGATGTCACGCAGTCCCTAACCTCCACGAAATTCAAACTATAACTCTCTATATGTATATGTGTAAAATGCAATCTTCACACTGAATCTGCAGCTCCCCATCTGGCATACACTGACAATATCTACAGCAATAATTTTACTGCTCACATTTCCCACTCTTCATGCCCTAGTTTAACAAGTCTGCTTAACAATTGAATTTCAGAGTCTGGCTTCTGTCTCATCAAGGATACTGATCCACAGCTCAAGACTTACTTGCACCTCAGGGCTTTACCTTGTGGTCTATGATATTAAAGGACTCAAATCATTGAGCAGACATTGAGCAGTCCCCATCATCATGGCGTTGATATGAGAGCCAATCGTGTGTAAACAAACCTTTCTTCCTGCTCTCTACTTATATATTCCATTCAATTAAATGGGTCATACTTCCAGATTTGTTATTATAAATTTTCTAGAGTCCTACTACTTCTTTATTGCTTACTTAACCTTCCATGTTTTGCCTCGTTTTCTCCTTTACTCGTTCACACTGGAGCCTTTAAAGAAGGCAAAAGTTGTACATCACCAAAGGCATGTTTCCATACCCTTAAGACTTCTAATAAAAAAGAGCAACTTGTCTTCCATTCCTGTTTCACAGCCAGGTATACCAACTGGTGGAAGAAAAAGAGCTTGTTTTGAAGACTGTATGATCCAAATGCCCTCATTGGTTTGTTCTATTACCTGTCAGTGGCATATGGATTTGGCCAACCCCATAAAAAAGTAGTCTAACATATAAAATAATAAATAGGAAGGAGGGATGCATTTCCTAATTTAGTCAGAAACCTCTCAGAATTTTCAACATGAAATGAGCAGGAAAAAATAGTTTCAAAATGTAGCCCTGGGGTCTTTTTCCTTGTTTATTAGACCAGAATATATTGATAAAATGGATTAATAAGAGCACTATTATTGTAAAATATATGCAAAATGTTGTCTGCACTAGGAATTCCTAGTTGGGTGAATGGCATGAGTGCATATTACGTATAAGATATAGTGCAGAAAGAAGTAGAGAATACTCATGCCCCTTTGTGTCAATCTGGTATGGACGGACATACCATGTCCTCGGGGTTGCAGATTTCCCCAATTCTATGATACAACACAACTGCAAGCATACCTGGCTTAGTGGATGTGTAGCTGTGTTGATTAAAGGCAATAGCAACATAGAGCCACCTTACACTCCTCCTACAAGAAACCGGCTAACAATGTGCAACTTCAAAGTGTGTCCAAACTCCTGAGCCAGGGTTCCTAGCATGGAGTAAAATACCCTGGTTCAAATTCACTGAGAAAGTCAAATTGTCTTGTTTTCTCATGACCAGCTTGGATTTAGAGCAAGATGGATTCCCTAGAAGATGTTTGCGGATATTAACATACTAAAAGGCAGATTTTAAGTTTGGTTTCCAGAGGAGGAGAGAGATTGTTCCTCCCGGTTTCTGGCCCCTATTTGGAAATCAGAGAGAACTTCCCTATGCTTCTTCGTAGAAACGTTCGTACAAGAAAGATGATGTGGCAAAATGTGACAGATGATCAGATAGAAAAACATTTTTTGCTTTGCAAATGCTGCATGTAAACACACTAAGTTTTTCAAGTACAGCTATTTGAGAAGTAGATGTACAATGCATATAACATATGGTACATTTAAACAACACTGTGAAAGGTAATGAGATCTTTATAGTAATGTTATATTCCTGAAATGTTTCCATTCTTATTACCAGCTTTAAATCTAGTGTACCCACGTGTTCTCCCTCTTGCTCCTCGGTGGAACATGTCACAAATTTAATAGTGAAGCCATATTTCTTGATCATTTAACCAAACATTTACCCTGAGTGAGTAACCTTGTTCAAATGGATGAAGAATAATTGCATTGTATCTTCATGGCGAATTTGCAGAAATCAGGAGTATGAAAATCCTATACAGCTCAGCAGAGTTTTTAGGTCAGGGGCTAGTTTTGCTTTTGTTAAAATGATTCATGCTAGGACCTCAGACAGACCCTGAGAACACAGTACACAGGTAAAACCAAATACACAATGTCAACATCAGTAAAACCCAGCTTCACCTATACAAGAACTGAGTCAGACGGGTTTTTTTTCATCTCTGGGAGAGGGCTATAGGATTGTGCATCCTCACAAGCCCAGCAGCATCAGAGTAATTTTTGCATTTTTGCAGAGCAACAGAGATTTCCCCTAACCAACGGCAATCACTTTCTTTTCCACTTCAGATGAGATACAGAAACACATGACAAACCTTTGACAGAAACATAGAAAATGTCACATAACTAAATCACTTCTCAAGTGCCCAGGTAGTCACAAGGTCATCCCATATAATTTGAACAATGACCATGCTAGCCAGAAGACTGCTGGGGCAAGTGAGACCCATGCATGCCACCTTTCCTGTGCCTGAATGTGTTAAGGTCTCTGTAAGGAAGATGTTATTGTCCTGTCTATCAGGTCACGGTCACAGAAGATCTTCCGCTTTCCACTTCCTGTGGGTTGACTTGGGATATGTCACAAGGCAGTGGCAGAGCAGTCTGGGCCAGTGACTCAAACAGGACACAGCTGCAATATAACTAGTGGTAATAGCAAGAGCAGTGGCAACAAGGGTGTGGGTTTAACTGAAGGAAGATAAAAGATAGCATGTGATGGTGAGGCATTAACAATGGCAGCAGATGTGTCTGAACATCAGCCTTCCAGTGGTATCATAAAAGAAGTGAGTCGTATTCCTCTGTAACACTCAGAATCTGTGGCTCCTCCTCTGCAGTCCTCCAGAAATATTCTTATGTTAAACAAGAAATCTATGACTTGTTCACAGGTTCACAGGTTATTCTGAGTTGGAGGGGACCCACAGGATCATCTAGTCCAACTCCCAAGCGAATGCCCACCCAGGGGTCAGGCCCACAAGCGTGGAACCATGGGCACCACGCTCCATCCATCCAAGCCTCCCACCAACTAGACCATGTCACTGAGCTCATCATTGACTCTTCTCTTAAACACCTCCAGGGATGGTTATGTAATTCAAAAGGAAGGAATTGCTCATGTTCCTCCTCTCAGCTTCAGATGAAACAGAACCATGTTTCTGGTCCCCCTCAGCTGTATTTGACAAGAGCTGATTCTGTACACAGCTTTTCAGATGGATTTCTTACGCACATGGCAATCCTGTTTGCTGGAGCAGCTGTGTCCCTGCGCTTCATTGCCTTCTGGTGTTGCTACAGCCAGGCAGTCAGGCAAGAGATGCTCACTGCACCTTGCAGCTTCCTATGCTGGTGCCAAACTGTTTTACATAGTTACCTCTTGTCAGAAGCAGCTGCCAGAGCACGGCACAGCAGCGCCCGGGCGGCCAATGGGAGGCAGAAGGAGGCGGGACAGCAGCAGCCAGGGACGGGGCTATGCAATACTCTCGAGAGTTTCTGTTAGAAGGTTCCCTGTTCTGCAAGTTTTATTCCATTGTGAAAGTTTATGTATCTGCTGTGCATCCCTGGAAGAGCTTTGTGTGGGCAGACGGAAAATGGCCGCATGTCTAGCAGGCAGGGAGGGAGGGCAGGGGCTCATCCCGTCTCGGCTCCCCCCGGCATCGGAGTCCATTGCGGGATGTGACCCAGGCTGCAGCGCGTCCTCCGAGCCCGCCCTGCCCTCCGCGCA
This sequence comes from Pitta sordida, assembly GCA_013390025.1. Classification (NCBI taxonomy): domain Eukaryota; kingdom Metazoa; phylum Chordata; class Aves; order Passeriformes; family Pittidae; genus Pitta; species Pitta sordida. Next base: position 8,806 of record WEKX01020928.1, on the reverse strand, counting down.
GCACCAGGACCTGCCTCACACTCACATAAACTTGTACAGCTCTGATTGGGAACTAGCGGCCAGCATTTTTGGGGGTGGTTCTTATTTCTTTCAAGGTTTTTCAGTCTGCGAACCCGGCTGCCTCTTGCGGGCTAGCGTTGGAAACCGGGGACAGGGCAGCAGTGCTGAAGTAGCGCACAGGGAGTGCGGGGACTGCCTCTTGGGTGCGGGAGGTGGGAGCTGCGGAGCCAGCCTTCCCTTCACTGCCCCAGCCACAAAGGACACCGCAGGGGTTGAGGGGGGAAGGTGCCTCCCTCTCCTGCACAGACACATACAATGCCGGCAGCCTCCTGCAGCCTGGCAGAGAACAATGCCAACCATGCAGACACCCCGAGGGCCCCTGTTGCCTCCGTAATTGTTCCAACTCCTTCCCGCCCATCCTGGCATGGCACAGGTGCCTGCCCCCCACCCCGCCCCGGCTCGACGTGGCATGGCATGGCCGGCCACCAGCCCACCAGCCCCCGCGGGATGGGGGAAGGTTCCTCCTGCTCTCATGTACAGACACACATAATGACAGGCCCGTCATCCTGTCTTGTAGCCCAGCAGAGGACAATTCCAGACGTGCAAAAACACACATTTACACTGAACGCATCCCGGCCGCGCCGTGGTGGCTCCTGACTGGGACCAATTTACATATTCATGAGCAGACTGGGTTCGCAGTAGGTTCTGCGCATTCTGCACATGCGCCAGGTCCCGCAGCTCACTGGAAAATCAACAACGACTATGCGTATCCCGCAAATTACGGATCACAACTATGTGGAGCATCGCTGTATAAAAGTAGATCCTAATGAGGAACTTCCTTTTTTCTTTTCCCTTATTCTGGTGAGTCCAAAGAAAAAGAGTGTTTTACTGTAGTTGGATGAAAGCAACAACAAGCTATGTCATGAAGAGACCAGTCTTATTCTTGCACTCTGTCTATTCAGAGCATGATTTCTTCCTTGTATATAAATAATTCTTATAAAGTGAGTCTGTCATCCTCAGGCTGTGTCTTGTTGCATCCTACTTACGGTTTTCTGCTTCCCCCTCTTCCTCCCCTCCTCCCCTACACAGCCATTGGTCATAAAATACTTCACCATCTTTAGCAGGAGGGACACTGATCTGTGGTAGTACAAGGAAGAGGCAAAGTTTCATCAGAGTATTATTTAAATATTAATCAAGCACACAATATACTCAAATTTTAACAATTAGACTGCTTGTACTGACTAATTATATGGTGCTACTTGTTGTCACATTAGCTGCCAGGAGCATCATTCTTCATCTACCAGATACAGAAATCCAGTTCTTAAGAAACAAAGTGTATCTCTTCTTCCAAGCACCACACCAATGATTGTGTTGGCGTCTGAACATGTCACATAATAAAAACAGCTTAGTGCTGTGCTTTCTTCTCAAGACAAATGCCCTGTAGATGCATGCTCAACTGCTGGAGCCTAACAGCATTCATATGCTGAGTTAGTCTCAGCACATTGTATGTGCCGTGGTTCTGCCTCAGTTCTTCTTGTAGAATTTGTTGAAGGAGAATACTGTGTATTTATACACAGCTTTCCACTTTACCATTGTAATTTATTTAACCAGGAACGAAATGAGTTTGTAGTATTTGCTAAAAGCTTAGTAAGCCAAATGACTGGCTGTGAATGGTACAGAAGATTAATCTGGAGCACAGAGATGGAATGAGATGTCCAAAATCAAAGAAGAAGAGCACAAAGTCAAATCAAGACTCAAGACTACACCTATTTTATTAGTAAGATTATCTTTACCTCATAACCCTCTCCCTTTGTCTGTGGGGTAAAAAAACCCCAAAAGTAATAAAATCTGAAAATTCTGTTAGTAATACAGTGAATCCCCACTGCATTGCGACATCTCCTTTATGACCCCGCCCATTTGCGAAGCAATTTTCTCACAATCCAGCTTCTGGGATCTGTGACTTTCCCCAGCTGACGCATGCGCAGAGCTTCTGCTTTGCCGAGGGTCAGTGCCGGCTCTCCCTGTGAGGCGGAATGGGCCTGCCCCCCGGGGAGGGCACACAGAGAGGGCACGCGGTTTCTCCGGCTCAGCGTCATGTTTAGAGCCCCGCGGCAGCCCCAGCCCCGCAGCAGCCCTGGCCCTGCGTCAACCCCAGCCCCGCGGCAGCCCCCACCCCACAGCAGCCCTGGCGAGCCGAGAGTGGGCACGCACATCAGGGTTGGGGTGGGGGAGCAGCGGCGCAGGGTTTGGGCTGTGAGAGCACGGTCGCAGCAGCCCAGAGAAGCCAACAGATTCTCGGAGGGGGGGTCTCCTGAGTCAGAGGAGGCTCAGAAACAGTTCCCTTTGCTCCCCCATGCTCAGAGAGCCCAAGGGGAGAAGCAGAAAAGTGCCCGCAGCACTCCGGAGTGCCAGGGGGTGGAGCAATGGGCGTGGCCTGCATGCATATGAACGACTTTTGCGAGTTTAGCTTTTCGAGAGGCCCGTGGCCTGTCCCGTTCCTTGCGAATGACGGGGTATAACTGTAGTTATTACAGACAATATAATCTCCACCTGCTTTCCAGGGTAGAAACTTCACTTCCTATACAACCTTTAATAAAGTTACTGTCTCAGGTTGGCATGATATAGTATGATATGTGTGGTAAATACATCTTAATATTTTATTTTTATTTTTTTGTATTTCATATTGTTGTTTTAAAACAGCACTGTCTGTAGCATATTTTTCCCCCCGGATAAAATCGTAAATTCCCAGAAGGAATTTGAAGCATTCAGCTCGGAAGCGAGAGGAATTCAGGAGCAGCTCAGGAGATCGGGGAGTCTTCGGCTTCTTCTTCTGTTTTTTTTTCTTCACAGTTTTTTTTCCCTTGGAGCTCTGAGGAACTGTGTTTGTCTTTGAACTGTGCTTATCTTCTCGAACTGAGCCAGGAGATCTTGACTGACTGAGTCGGTGGATTGTCAGCTCCTTTCCCCCCCCCGTGCCCTTCCCGCCAGAAGGGGGACAGAGACTCAGAAGGACTGAGCAGATACTGGACTACTGACGTTTTAGCAATACCGGGTTTTTCCTTCCTTATTATTCCTTGGCTCGCTGGAGGAGGATTAATTTTTTGTTTTAATTTGTGTAGCTCAGTTAATAAATTTTTTTCCACTTCCCTTTGAGGAGAAGGATTAATTTAACTGGAATTGGTGGGAGGGGAGAAAAAAAATCTCACTCTAAACTACAACAGTTACTTATTTAGATTTTGAAAACTGTTGTATTGTACTCAAGTTTGCACCAAGCAATCTGAAATCCTTCTCCTAATGTAATTTATTCTCTTCTACTTGAAGAGACAGAAAAGAAACTAATGTGAATTTGATTGTAATGCATTGAAAATTCAACAATAGTAGTTTAAAATTTATCTGTCAAATTACCTCAACCAAAATGCCATCAACAATACAAATATATACAGCATTTCTATGCAATACTATCTAGAAAATTTTCTGCAAAAATAAAGAGGATAAAAAGATAGTTCAATGTATTGCGTAAACTCTTTTGGGCTGTAACAAGTACTTGCTGAGAAAAACAGCCATAGCAGTTTCTGGTTTTCACCAGGGCTCTCTGCCTGGCTTCTCTGTCATAGACAGAAGAAAATCAATTCCTGGTTTTAGACATTTGTATTCACAATCCAGCTTCTTAACACATATCTATGATGTTTGACCATTTTACTGATATCTGTTAGTTCTTAACCTTTTACTTTTAAAAAATTACATTATATTGATACTTTTTCTCAGTTATCTAGAATAATGGAAGGATGAAGCAGCCATGTGGAAAGATGCAGACAGAGTATAAATAAAGAAGGAAGTTATTGATGGCTCTGCTACTTGAGAAATGTAGGAATCTGGACAAATACAGCCTCCCAGACACCACTGGCTTATATGGGAAAAGCACCAACATCCCACTTCATTCTGAGTCTCCAGCCTGAATCATCTGTCCTGTGCCAACAAGAGTTGACTAATAGTCCAGATCAGTGATCATCTCACTTAGAAATCCGGTGAGGATTTATAGGCTTTTTGTTGCACATATTCTTATGACTACTACTTTTTTGGGTCTCCTAGTCCACACTGAAAGAGTTATTAATGGCCATATTTGGTACAAGAGAAGTCTCCCAAACTGATTGATGGTTACCAAGGAAGTACTAGGACAAAGAAAGATCAATTTCTGAACTTCAGGTAACTCATTGAATAGTACAGTACTACCACATGGGAACATAATTCTGTGTTCTCAAAATGCTCACTATTATACCTATCTTTCCAAAGGAAGATAAATGTAATGGGAGATTTTTTTTTTTCATTATTAGATCTAGCTCAGGTACTACTGGAGTGAAAAAATACAGATAAGTCTTCCTGCTCCTTGAATACTTGTTTATGGGCTACTTTGCTTCAGTTGTCAGCAAAGTTCACAAACAACTCTTTCTTCCGTATTACAACTTTGTACAACTTCTAAAATTTTCACCTGAAGAAAGTCCTTCAGCAATCTCAAAAAATAGTGAGACTATAAATAGAACACTAAATAATATTTTCATTGATAGCTATTTTTGAACGAGTAATACAGAAGTTAGACTGTCAGCAGAATACATTGTGGAAGTATTTCAAAGACAGTATGTTCTTGAGTGAGAAGAGAGTCTTTCATAGAAACTTCCCAGTTTTGAGTCTTGGTAGATTTTCTTCAGCTTCTGTCAAGACACTATGCTGTATGTATCTGTTGCACTAATTATCTCCATGTTCATCATGGAATCATAGGATGTTTGGGTTGGAAGGGAGCTTAAAGATCATCTGGTTCCAACCTCTATATCATAGCCAGGGATACCTTCCAATACCTTTCCTAATACATGGTGTGCATTTAAAATGGAGAGTTAAGAGGTATCGAACTGGCAAGGAAAGATTGCTCCTCTCCCAGGAAACAATTGAGCAGGTTGTAGGGGAAGAGTGAGATAGATTGCACTGCCAAGAGCAAGGCCCGGAAACAAGGTCTTGCCTATCAGGTGATGGAAAAAGACCCTTGAGACTCAGAGGCACATGTACAGAAGTTGCAGCAGTTCTGAAAGCAATGCACTGAGAACCACTGTTTATAGGTTGTACTGGTCAGGCTAAAATGCCATTGGTTTTTTCTTTTTTTTCCTAGTGTAGGTAGTATCTCAAGGTACTTGGAGTGTGCTTTCTCATTCTGGATTTTCACTCATTCAAAATATTCTCCTCTATATTCCTCTAAACCTTGGCCTTTTGGTTTACTTCTTGTTTTTTGTGGTCTAAGGTCACTCTAAGGTCAAGCTCCACCTGAAGTTCCTTCTGTGTCAGGCATAGACCTCAGTCTGGTGGGACTGAGGATGATTTCAATGCATTCCTTACTCCACAGTCTTCCTAGTAGCCCCAAATCCTTGTGTTTTATTCTAACTCTGGATGACTTCTGTTTTCTTAAATGTAGAATATGTACTTTGGTATTTCTTCCTTAATTTTAGGAATTTTAGGGAATCCTGCTTAATTTTAAGATTTCAATCCAGTCACTCATGCTCTGTTCATATATGAAATTATTTATTCTCAGATGTAAGATGTTTTTATCAACTAAGTAATAACTATAATATCATATTGCACTGTGGCAAATTGTGATTTAGTGTTTGATTTAGGTTCATGCAGAGGACATATAGCTTATTTCTGGTTTTGTGGGCTGGGTAGGAATGCCTTGCCAGAGGATTGTTTGCTGCACAAGTGGAACAGATCAAAATTTTATGCCTTTGCAATGCATTAGGAATCATAATGAAACCACATGGTAACAAACTCTTTTTCAGCCTGAAGTAATCTTTGCTCTGTGTTATATACTTAACCTAAAGGTATTAAACATGCTGACATCTCTATCTTAGATGTTTCCTTCTGATTATTTCAATTACTCTTTATCATTCCAGTAAAAATCAACTGCCAGTAATATCAATGGAACGTAATTAACTCTGAGATGGTTTGTGGGATATTGAGATGGCATATTCCACTTTCCTGGTATCAGTAAACAAAGCAAGTGTACTCTGGTGCGTGGAGATAATTTTGGACATCACTGTTGATGGCAAGAAACATGAATTTAAGAACAGATTTAGTCTTGCGGTCTATGAGCATGCAAAAAGCTACAAAACTGTCCAAGCTTTACATCTCTACGCTTCTGAACATTTTTGCTGTGCCTTGGTCTACCTGACTTTCAAAGCCTCAACAAAATGCTAGTCCTAACTGTTTATGGAAATGTACTTAGGAATTTTTCGTATTTCTGAGGTACTATGAAAGACTCTGCAATCTTCCATTGGAATATTTCTTACTAGACTTTTCTGACATCCTATTTTGCTAGAATGAAGGTGGTTTCTGTATTTCAAGCATGAATTTCCAGTAGAGGGCAATCTTGCTCCTAGGTAGGTTGCTGCTCCTGAAGTTAAAAAACCTCTGATAAACAGCCGGCCCCTGTGCATTTCAAACAGAGAATTAATCCAAAAACACGGACTGCAATTTTTTTAAACTTGTCATTCAGTTAATACGTAATTTTTTCAGGTGCTTCTGGATCCTGTTTGCTTACCCGATCAAAGAAAGTATAAGAAATTGCACAAAATGACGTTAGTATGGACCTTGGGCTGTCATCAGTTCTACCTTCTTTTTCTAGGAGAGTATTTATGATATTATAACTTTTGACTGACGTTGCTTTTAAAAATCTTTTATGAGGGTAGATGCACTTCATACCTGGACTATCTATTCTAGTTTTTACTCATCCTCATAGAGAGAGAGACATTTTTTAATTTTCTTTGCTCTATTTTAAATCCATTACTGATGTTATCTGCTGGGGACATAAAAATCAACTGTGCAATTACAGTCATACCTCTCATATTAATGCTTCCAGTTTCACTTTTTTGCATCCTTGTGGGTTTTTTTCAGCGAAAATTCCCAAATTTCTTGCAAGGTTTTCCTGTTGGCGCGTTCACACAGTGTCCCTGCTGCCCCATGGAGTGGGACTGGTCTGCACTGGGGGGCAGGACAACCATGCCCTGCAAGGCGGGGCAGCTCACTTAGGGACCTCTCAGAGTTCCTCTCTTATGTGTTTTATAAAAGTTATATGGTGTCAGTGCTTTATGACAGCCGCTTGCCGCAGGGCCGTGGTGGGTCTCCCTCTGCTGAGCATGGGCCCGTGGGAGCTGCCGTTGCTGCCTGTCCCAGGTCCAGTTTCTGCTGCCCATAGCGCTCGAGCCACTGCACTTGGCAGTCTCCGCCAGGCTCAGCAGTCTCCTCCGGGCTTGGCAGTCTCTGCCATGCTCAGCAGTTTCTGCCCAGCTCAGCAGTCTTCCCTGGGCTAGGCAGTCTCCATTGGTCATGGGGCTCCCACTGCCCTTTGCGAGGCAGGGCTAGAGTTAGGGTTAGCTAGCTCCATATTATGTGTCTCTCTCGCAACAGTGCCAGCGCTGCTGGTGGGGGAGGAAGGGGAGCCCAGTGGGCTCAGTTGGATCCTCCACCCTGTGCCTCTCCCTTCCCTGCCACCCGCAACCTGTCCCACTCCCTGAGTGTGTGGCAGAGCTTGGGCTCTCTGCACAGGTGGCTTGGTGGCTCCAGCACCTCCACCATCATCTCCTCCTCCCCCAGGGTGTGGTGGTCCCTCAGCCACTCTGCTGAGGTGCCCATGCTCCTCCTGCCTTGCGTCACTCCCTCCCTTCTGGACTGGTAGCACCACTGTCTTCTCCTGCTGTCAGGGAGACTCTCCGCTCTGCCGGCCACACCCTCACAGCCCCATAGTGCTGGCCAGGGGGAACACAACCTCTCTCTGTCCTCTGGCACAGAGCTCGGGGGAATACAGCCCCCCTCTGTCCCCTGGCACGGGGCTTGGTGGAACGCAGCCTCCCTCTGTCCCCTGGCAACAGGTCCTGGGGGAGCACAGCCTCCCTCTGTCCCCTGGCAACAGGGCTCAGGGGAACGCAGCCTCAATCTGTCTCCTGGCATAGGGCTTGGGGGAACACAGCATCCCTTTGTCCCCTGGCACAGGGCCCGGGGGAATGCAGCCTGCCTGTGTCCTCAGGGACAGGGATTGGGGGAACCAGCCTCCCCCTGGTGTTGTGGCAGCAGGTGCTGGCACACGACTAGGAGAGAGACAGGGAACACGTCTGGGCCCCACAAGCTCTGGAGGATGTTGACACTGCACAGCCACCACCACCACTACCACTGCCAGGGAATCTGGCAGGTGGCAGGGAACCCTGCAGATACCCTGGGGGCTCTGCGGGCAGGGAAGGGGCAAAAGAGATTCTCTTCACTCCCCTGTGCCATGAGAGGGCTTGGGGAGGTGCCGGGAATGCCCTCCAGCACTCCTGGAATTAAGAGGAAGGGGTAACAGGCATAGGTTTTGCATACTCATGACACACCTCTATTTGCAGAAAAGGGAATTCGTGGCACTGGAGGAGGGAGACATGACCCCCTGTGAATTTTGAGAGTTCACTGTATTAGCTGAAGTGGGACAATTATTCGCTGTTGCTGCAGAAAAGAATCTTGCAGTAGCACAGGCTGAATAGGGCTCCAGTATTACCCCCCTGTAATCCAGGAAGACATAGCTAGACACTTGCTGAATTGCTTGGATCCTTGTATGTCCATGGGACCAGATGGGATCTATCTGAGGGCGATGAAGGAGCTGGCAGATGAACTCGTTAATCCACTCTCCATAATTTATCAACAGTCCTGGCCTACCAGTAATACACTGGAAGACTGGAAATTGGCTAATGTGATACCCATCCACAAGAAGGGTCGGCAAGATGATCCGGGTAATTACAGACCT